>JAODUP010000007.1:450000-502500 GCA_025642065.1 Paralvinella palmiformis | reverse complement strand
TTCGGTGCATTAATAAGATATAGATGCGAAAGCAGAACCTATACATCTATGAACGTTTTTAACACTGATAAATCGTTACTGATGAGGTTTGCATTGCTAATTACTGATAAGATAAATGCAAAACGTTGTCTTCCTCATTACATCAACAGCTTCACGATGCTGAATATTAAAACTCTCCGGAAACTCTTAGAAGACCATTACCATTTGATTTGATTTATTTCTATAAACATATGATATTTTCCAGTAAATGATTTCTCCATTTTGTGTTTAATTTGACCTCAAAATAAAAATATGACTGAAACAAAAAAAAACACAAAATTGGTTGTCTGGCTTTGTTAGTTCAATTTGAAAACGATAAATATCTAATATCGTTCTCTAATTGGTTGGGGGGTTTCATTCGCAAAGTTGTTAGAGCATTGCACTCCAAACATGCAGAATGTAGGTTCGAATCCAACTCAAAACTATATTTGAGCCATTTCTTTCCCATCGATCGTATGTTCCGGATATGCTCAGTACCGAGGGTAAAGAAGTCAACTCACTTCTACTCCATTTTTATACCTCTAAAACACGAACATGACAATTGAGTATGGGTGGCAATGTCATTAATAAACGCCACCACATCATTACAATAAACCGATAAACGGTGTCTTTGTGAAATGTATCGTCATTCCAGTAAGCAGTAATAAAACAAATTCGGTGCTATCATTGATCCATTTTTTTAGTGTGGAAATTTCACCTTAATCCAGAAACTATTAAAACGAGTCAGGTGCTACCTGACTTAAGTAAATATTGCTAACTCATAAGAACAATCCAGAAATAACGAGTACACTGAGGTCAGGATTTCCCAATCCATGGTCCCCAGGCCAAAGATCGGTCCCCGAGTGGCTTATATATGGCTCTCCAGTTGCTGTATAATTCACACAAAATTGTACACAAATTGCTGTAAGCTACATACTATGGGTAATGTAGTACCAGTCGGTCTGGTAACAAACGATTCTTTTATTCTACATAATATGTCAGGGAGAAGTGGACACATTTATTGTATATTACATTTTCTTTGACAATAAGGTATTAACATTTCCTATAAATGGCGTTAGACATAACTTTACGTTCACCGTATTGCTCTGCACTGTACTGTAAAACAACTATTGTTAATTATTAATAATGTTTTAATAAACTGATCTGTAAGTGTTATTATTTCCCAATCGAAAAGTGTTTAAAATATTTCACTACCTTTAGATCAGAAGCTAGGAATATTCCACCTTTAAATTGAATGATTTTTCTCTATGATTGAAAAGATCTAATGTCTACAATTCCTCCATCTATCCTGAATTAGTTTTTAATAGGCAGTGCAGACTTCGATAGCTGGCATTTCGTACGTCACAAAACGTACAAGTCTCTTTGATCGTTGGAGGAGAAGAAACAACTTTCCAACACGGGCGCCAATCATTCGAAGCAACTCGGACGACCCGGAAGTGGAACAAAACAAACAAAGACAGAGAGGAAAACTAAACCAATGAATGTTTGTGATAAAGTGGAGGAGCGCTTAATGAGACATCGTTATACATCGGGTACATCAGACTTACGCTGCCCGAGTTAAATGTCACAATGTTAATCATTCTAAATGTAAACAGTAATCGATCTTACGTCAGTATTAGAGTCACAATGGATGACTAGGTATACCTGATATATATATATATATATATATATATATATATATATATATATCATGTATACATATATATATATATATATATATATATATATATATATATATATATATATATATAAATTCGCTGTTTGTTGATATTAATTAATTTAGATGAAATTTCCAAAATGCATGGAAGATTAGTAATTAGATGGCGTGTTTTTTTCTTTCCTTTACACAGCGAAGTCTGACTCACGGGCACGTAGAGTAAACATACTTCTCACGAAACCGGGCTCAATCGACAACCCGTCTTTAAAAGGCACTCAGTGTCCCCCCCTCCATCCACATGCCACCAATTCTCTTCTGATATATGCTGTAAAACACCCGTTACAAGAAACTACCTTGATTAAACTCCTATATTACCCTTCCCCCAACAAATTTCGAATAATGATCTATCAGGGCAGATTCACTGTAGAGTGAAATATATTAGAGGAACCCCATATTAAATATCCTTCCCGACGAATCATTCACTCAAGAAGACACATTATGGGTTATGTTGTTGCGTATAACCAAACACGACTAGTGAATTGTACTGTCATTATTGAATAAAAACCATTGTTAAACGGTGATCCAATGTCCAATCAATCAGTAAACAGAGTTCACTGTCTAGTAGGAAATCAGTATACAAACAATTTTGTTTTATATGTCCATTTTCGATTTTGGTTTTCTGATTTGTATTGTTGTGGAGGAGTAACGATAAATGAAGTTTAGAACAATAACCGAACATAACTATCCAAACATCACACTCACCATTCTGTATTTCGGCGATTGCCAGTTCTCCCGGTCGCCGATTCAAGTCTAATTACGTCGGTAGCGATAAACCGTTGACAAAACTGCTACCATGAGAACAAACTCGGCACGGAACGCCATATCCCCTCGTTTTCGGCAGCAGAACGGGGCCGTATCCCGAAGTATGGTTATTCCTTTCTGATCCGTGTAGATTAGGCTCGAAGTACCATCCGGCGATTGTTATGCGGGATGGAGTGACATCTTGCCCTCGTGTGTCAGTGATGGCTGAGTTGATGCAGCGGATGAGGGTGTCGGTGCTACTGGCGGCTTTATCGACCACGTTGGCCTGACCCGAGCCGTGATTGGCCAAGCAGATTGGGATGGCGGCTGTTGCATTCCATTGCTGGCGGGACGGCTTCTGAAAGGTGTAAATAAGACTGACAGTGAGGACATATGTTGTTTTATGATGGCCGGGATTGGTTTGTTGACTAATGTGGCTCGACTGGTGTTGTCCAGTTTGGACGGTCGTGGCCTGGCCAAGTAGGTATTTAACCGCTATATAGTTTGTTAGGTGAGATCAAGATGACACGGCTATGGCACTGGGCTCGACCGCGAGTTGATTTGATCGTTGTTCAAGTCATGCCGAGTTGTTCTCATTGCAAGGTGTGCAGATAGAAGTCCAACGATGTGCAAATATATCTCCCTTTCAACTTCTTCTTCACCTTTTATGTGTACTGATATATTGCGAGTAAATCATACAGTTATGAAATTCCGATTTAAGAGCAGCAGCATCAGCAGTAACAACAACAACAACAACAACAAATTTAAATATGTAGTCCAACCCATTTGCATTAATACCACTCAGTTTGAACCACAGCGAAACGTAAATAACAGTTGTAATGTAGCACGGCGTGGGCCTGAAATTTTGTTGTTGCGAGGAACAGAAGATGACCAGAAACTCAACGTTCTTGTTTTCTTACCTGATCTTCCCACGGCTGACCTTTGTAACTGCAATCCATCGCCATCAGAGCAACGTCACCGAGTGATTACCATATGTGATGTAATCGAGAGTTTCTCGTTATAGTTGAGCTGTATTTAGTGATGGACAAATCACTGAGCAAGTTGCTGTCTGCTTGTAAAGTAGCGGAAGAGTCGACGTGGGAGATGGACATTTTACAAGTGAAGATGATGATTGTGTAGATACTCAGATTGTACAATATTACAAGGTATGGGTGTTTTTGGAGAGTTATAACTTTGCCATTTCGGGCTATATGTAACATCGTTGAGCTATCTCACAGAGTAAAACTATTCAACTGTGAAATAGCAAGACGTTTATAGATTTATAAAGACAAACAAGTGAACAGGCAGGGAACCAGGCATGTAGATAGACAGGTAGACAGAGAGGTAGATAGACGAAAGACATGAAGACCCACAAAACATACATACATACACGCACACAGACACAGACACACACACACACACACACACAAACAAAAAAATACAAACACACACACACATACAACAGGAGAGAGAGAGGAGAGAGATGGTCAATAATTTGTATTCTTTTCTGCCAGAAGCGGTTTATTTATATTAACAATTACTGTACACAAAATGACCAGGAAGGCCCTTTTGGATAACGGATAACAATCACCACACATGTGCTTATACACAAAACACATACACTCATTGTTGCAGACACGTACACAGATAATATATCAAATAATATAACATGTAATATTTCATATGGCAAATGGGACATGGATCAGACTAATAATAATGTGCTTCGTGTCCTGATTGCAAATTGGATCGAACGATCATTGGCTATTCTTCAAACTTCCGGTCCCCATAGCGTCTTAGCTCCATTGGATTGATGACAAATTAAATTGGTCTAACCTACAGTTATTATATCAACCTACAAATTGATGTCTTGTGGACTTCTCTACACTCAAATCCTATTGTTACTATATCTTGTTAGAAGCTGGCCAATTTGGCCAACTGCACTTATTCTAACCGTATAAGTCGAATCCTGTTAAGTTTAAAAGAAGTCATTTTGTTGTTTGGAAATAAATAGTGTTAGGCTTAATGACGTCGACGTATTGTCAATGTTAGCTACTTCAAACACTCAGTCAGAGGGAGAATACATTTATATTGCGTAAACAAATTACGGTAAGTGAATGATTTAAATAGGATTATTGTGCCTGTATCAGTGTGTATTTGTGTGTCTGAACTGTGATTAAACGATCGCAACCCGAATAGAAAAAGAAAAGTGATTGGATTAGAACATAACAAATTTAAATTCACAGACCGCGATCGCGTGCCTGCATTATACACACTAAAACACACACACACACACAAAAAACAATACATATATATATATATATCTGTGTGTGTTGTGTGTGTATGTGTATGTGTGTCTTGTGTGTGTGTGTGTTCGTGTGTGTATAATAGGAACACTTACACATAGATATCGACAATATACTCTCCCATTCATCACAACCCTTGTTACCTTTAAGACTTATTGATACATATCACTATCATAATAAGTTGCTTGCTTTATTTTATTTTCTGATAAATGTGATCTTAAAGGAAAACGGTCTCTCGTCGTAGAATATTGAGTAAAGAACTGTTACTGTTAATGGTGTTTTGTACTAGCAATCGACTGAATGATTGTTTTTGTTATTAGTTTTTGTCTTGGTAGCAGCAGATCCTGTTATTTCTGTATACATGCAGGTAAACATACGTCTAATTTGCTTCAAGACAGTGTAGGTTCTGAATATATTCGGCAATAAAGAGAAGTCTTATCTATAAAGACCATTTTAGATCAGGAGTTTTGTTATTTACCCCGTTGATGAAGTGGTTTGTTGTCGGCATCGTTAATAGTCATATCACGGACTGTTCACAGCAGTCACTCCTTCGTAATCACAGAAGCTGGAGAGTTGTTCCACGATGTCGTAAGGTTCCCAGAGATATTAGTAAAAAAAAATCATTTGGAGTTAATTGTTGTCTGAATGAAAGTATATACCTTTTTGTTTAGCGCCTTAACTATCTTTATTGTCTTCACACACACATCACACATACACAAAATACACACACACAACACACACACACACACAAACACACACAAAAACACATATATATATATATATATATATATATATATATATATATATATTTTGTGTGTATGTGTGTGTGTGTTCGTGTGTGTGTATGGGTGTATAATAGGAGACCGTTTACCATAGATATGTCGGCAATATACTCTCGCCATTCATCATCAACCCTTGTTCCTTTAAGACTTATTGATACATATCTCTATCATAATAAGTTGCTGCTTTACCTTATTTTCGTCGATAAAATGTGATCTCCAAAAGAAAAACGGTCTCTCGTCGTAGAATATTGAGTAAAGAACTGTTACTGTTAATGGTGTCTTTGTCCTAGCTATCGACTGGATGATTTTGTTTTGTTATTAGTTTTTGTCTTGGTAGCAGCAGATCCTGTTATTTCTGTATACACGCAGGTAAATATACGTATAATTTGCTTCAAGACAGTGTAGGTTCTGAATATATTCGGCAATAAAGAGAAGTCTTATCTATAAAGACCATTTTAGATCAGGAGTTTTGTTATTTAGCCCGTTGATGAAGTGGTTTGTTGTCGGCATCGTTAACAGTCATATCACGGACTGTTCACAGCAGTCACTCCTTCGTAATCACAGAAGCTGGAGAGTTGTTCCACGATGTCGTAAGGTTCCCAGGAATTAGTAACATGGAACAAGAAACATTTCCGATCATGTCTAGATTAGCATTTTCTCCGCACTGTGCTACAGTGTCCAGTCAGATGTTTGTTTATGCTTGGTAACAATGAATATTGTATTGTCTTCATTGCATGCAATGTACACAAACAAACAAATTAATTCAGCAAAACACCGATTTTAATAGATCTAACATTTTCAATTTGATTTGTGATTAGCTCATACTTTCTTTAAATCGACATCAACAATTGTAAATGAAAAATAATAATATTAGAGTATGGTGTGAATGAGTAAGTAAGTAAGTGGATCAATGAATAATTGAATGAATCTTGTGGTTACGTGAGTGAGTAGATGAGGGACTGATGACATTAAGATCTGAATTGGAGTGCGCTACCAGCGGTGCTAAGAAGGGAAAGTTACTTATATATATATATATATATATATATATATATATATATATATATATATATATATATATAATAGAGAGAGAGAGAGAGAGAGAAATGTATGTGTTGTGCTGCGTGTGTGCGTGAGTGTGTGTGCTTACCTGTATATGTGTGTATGTGCTCAAATGACAAATATCTTATTTTGAAATCCCCGAAGGAAGACAATGGCAAAACACCTCTTCGACAATATTACAATGTTCTGTAAATGAACAGCAATCTGTGGCATTTCATTTACTCACCCAGTATTAGCTGCTATGTGTCGGAGTCAAATATCTGAATGCCAACGCATCTGATCTGGCACATATATGTGTTTGTATGAGCCGATATCTTGATCAATTATCTAATATATATTATATTGATATATATATATATATATATATATATATATATATATATATATATATATATATATTTACTCTATAGATGACAGAAGAGGGGGTCGAATTATTGACCAACTTTGGCCATTCCACCGGAATGTCCTTTAATTATGTTGGCGGTTGGTGAGAAAAATGCTATCCAGCGATCCGTTTTCAGTATCCGAATTATTGGATTCCTCGTTAATGGGCTAACATATTGTCTTATTAGCGTTCGATGTGACAGCTGTTCATCGTCCATAATCGGGGAATTGATACAGAGTGGATATCACGCTAATTAATCCATCGACGTAACAAGTAAGATGTCCATGTGGGACATTATCTAGAGGAAGTCTGCCTTTGTAAAATAATTGCCATTTCGGCCAAAATTATTATTATTATTATTATTATTATTATTATTATTATTATTATTTGTTGACAAATTCGGCATAAGAAACGAGAATCATATGTTCTGGTTTTCCTTCTTTTTCTGAAGTTTATCAGACATTTTTAATGGATTTATATTTAGGATATGATCGAATACGATGAATCCCGAGTTAATCGATACCTATGATAAACATTTTTACTTATCTAATAGATCCATCTGATACCAGTCTGTACGTGATTACAGCAGTAATGGCTTGGATGATTTACATGATACGATATAATGATGGCGCTGGTTTTTGATTGGTGGTTCAGGTGTGTTTGGTATTTAAGATACCTGATGGCTAAGATGTGAGGGTGACTGATCAGACACTGGAATGTCCTCAATTCGAATCTACAATCCGTCTGTAATCTCTAAAACACCCCCTGTTTGATATGATTCAGACAACAATTAATTTCTGTAATTGGGCGGTGATGATCGGCTGCAAATTACCTACAATTAAGGTCTTTATCCTTTACCAGGGATGTTAATATTTTAATATATAATACCAAAAAAGAGATAAAAGTATTGTCAGAATGAATCACGTTCAATCACTTTTCTATTATAACATTTCCCATGATATAACCGGAAATGTTACAGTCTTGGCATCCGTTGATTAACGATCCAGGTCAACTTAATCACCATTTATCGACCAGGGAACCTTTCTAAACGATAACGTTAAGGACCTTATATGAAATGAACTTAGGACATGCGATTATAATAATCATGTTTATTTGAAGGATTAATATTTAGACTTAAACATCACGTTTAGCCTCTTGAAGCTTACCTATTCTGGGTAAGGCACGTGGAATAAAATCCTGCTTCGGGATAAACGACATTATATCTAAAACCATACTAATAACTAATATAAAACCAACGTCGTTGTCGTCGTGATCATCACCATCATCATCATCAACATCATCATCATCATTATTATCATCATTATAAGCATGATCATCATCATTTTATTATAATTGTATTAATGTCCACTTTCGAATCGTCTTCTATTCAATGTTATTTATTGAGGAGTTCATTTGATATAAATATAACATTTATATTAATAGCTAAACTAAACATAGCTGGACCAACACTAATGTGAACTTTTAAAACTGACAGTGACTATCTAGATAATCTATCCTAGCTATTGGCTATTAGCCCTGGGCATTATGGTTTATTTGTGGCAGAAAAAGGTTAAATTTGTGATTGCTTTGATAAGGTCTAATTAAGTCAAGCCGCCATTATCTTTGGCACATCGGTGACAATTAGATAATAGCAATTTTGCCTTTTTGCTAAATGCGTTACTTTGTGCCATCATACAACAGCCACTTGTTGAATTAAAATAGTAACGTGTGAGTATGTTTTAATTACGATGTCCCAATGAATTATCTGTGGTAATTGTCCCGCTTCGTGTTTACATTATGCAATTCTCTGGCATGATGATAAAAGCTTAACAGATCACTGATCTGTGGCCTGTGAGTAATACGCTAAGTCTATCTGTACACACCCACGTACGAGACCATATTAAGCCAAGTCAATATTTAATGAAGTCAGTCAGAATTTATTTAAGTTATTTATACAAGTCTCCCCCTCGGCATACTAACACCCACCCTTTACGCATGCATACATGTGTTTATGAATGGATGTATGCATATGTATATAGATAGAGTGATGGTTGAAAGTTTGTATGTATGGAATAATGAATTGATGGATAGATTTTCCTAGATACATGCACATCCACGCACTACCCAATACACGTGCACATATGATACACAAACATCTACCCATACAACACTCCCGATGGAACTCGATGAAGGCTGACTAGTAGTGTTTATCATCAGTCGTATCAAACGTTTCTATGTTTGTGCATGAATGACATTTTGACACAGAGAGAAGCCGTTCATTCTATATCATGCTGTAGACACTTGACCTTTCAGAATGTACAACACGTGGACTTGAATGGGAAATCATCGGTAATTGACAAGTTCCATGGTACCTGGGAGGTGAGGTGGGTGCATTTTATTGTTAAAACTTAATGTCACGTGCCTAATACTGATTAAAAACTGATCACAAAGATAACACTCCATTAATGCCAATTATAGGAGAATACTGGGATGTCCAGTTAATAAATTATATATCCAGATAAAAGTCTAAATACTTTATATAAAAATATATATATACTAGTGAATATAACAATGATCTTAGCATAAACCCTTTACTGACCATCTGCGGTAAACTGATCTAGATAAAATAAAAGATTGCTTTATTACCGTTATTATTAAAAATATTATATTTAAAGCATAAAATATTTCCATTTGAATTAAAGCATATTAAGACGATCGTCAATTATCATGGTAATGGCAGTACTTATCTTACATGGAACCTTTACCAGTGCGTGTAGTGACATGTGTATGTCTGTCAAGTGTACTAATAACATCAAGTATTACTTGATATAACTACTGGTTATCTTAGCATGGCACACCTGCCCGTTGTAAACACTGACCTTTGAAGAGAGTGACAATTGGGTTATATAGTTTAAATAATATTGCTTTGAAGAAAGATAAATCAATTGAAAAATAGCTATAAATAGGGCTGCTTAGATAATTAAGATAAACATTGTCACTACTGCCGTGATCTGACTTGGGTGTTCTACTCCCAAACTCCACGGTTGTAGGTGATTCGTTTTTTGTTTTTTTGCTTGGCGGCTTAGGGACTGGTGAGACATTACACATGTCTCAACAAGAAAAGTCGCCACTCTGCATTCAGTCCCCTGAAGAAACGTCCAGAGTTTGAATTCACGGTTCAAGATTCTCTGTGCCTTATTATACACAGCTAAAACACACACATACACATACACACACACACACACAAACAAACAAACAAACAAACAAACAAACAAACACACACATACTCAGATGTGATCATTGACCTATGTATACTACACATAATTAATTAAGAGGGGGAAGTACTTTAATATGAAATTAATTTATTTCAATGACTCAAACATTGATTATCAACTGCTCATGAGGCTCAAGTGGTCATACGATTACTGCATTAATCCCCTGATTGATTTATGCAACTTGGGTTCCTAAAAAAGGTATTAAATGGCTGCATCTAAATGTAATTTGTTATTCCATATCCCAAAGATAAAGTTGTTTTCAAACTTTGGGAAATGTTAAAGTTACATAATAGTGTATAATTTGAAAAATATGAAGGGCAGTTTGTAGAGCATAGTATAACAGTGCGCCATGTTTGCGTGACATCAATAATATATGCATATATTCATAATATCTCATAATCAAGGTGCCTGCCTGTAATCAGAGACTATTGTAATTTATGTTACAGCTTCGTATTTCTATTCAAATGCAACTGGACAAAGCACGAGATGTCCCAAATAAGATGTTTCCAACTCATTGACGTATGGGTCTCCAGTGAGACAGTAAATTTGGCAACAATAGCTTTGTGGCATAACAAACAATAATAACAATAACGATAACAACAACAACAACAACAACCAGAATAACCACATTAATTAATTGTCAAGCGATTTATATCATCTTCCGATTAATATTGTTTGGTTGTCAGATGCAGCTGTCATTGGTACTTTCAATATTTTATGTAAGGGAGATATACAGCTGCATGAAGCAGTCGACCATATTGGATATTATATAGCGAGATGTAGCTGTCGTGGATCCTTTGTCAGGATATTGTCATCACAGATATGTGTTATGATTGTGAGACGTTTTTAAACAAGTTGGAAATGGAGTCAAGATATGTTTAGTGAAGTCTTCACGAGGAGTTTAATTTTGTTTTGTCCTCATTGAATAATAATAATAATAATAATAATAATAATAATAATAATAATAATAATAATAATAATAATAATGCTCTGGGGTACTTTACATAAAAAGTGGGTAGACTAGATGAAAATGTCTAGATGAGCCGTTAAAACATACATGGACATTACAGAAAGTAAGAATATCCAATATTAAACATATACGTCTTAAGGGTAGATTTGAAACCACTGATTGAATGAAAATATCTCGGTTTGTCGGCGAGCTGATTCCATCATATGGGTGATGCACAATGGAATGACCGGCGACCAAACAATAAGTTTGATTCTGGCGACCTCAGTGTCCTTGTTGGATGATACATCTGTAGCATGTTGTTGTTATAAATGGCGCCAGTTCATCCATGTCTTTATAAGTATTAATGATGATCTTAAATTTTACTATATATCTCACCGGAGTAGGCCTTACCTATTAACTTTATTCGCTTCCCTTCCCCCATCCTAGTCATAGGGAAGTAGAACGAAAGGATAGAAAACGGTCACTGCCAGAGTATTTTAGAACTTGAAAAATCCTTCAATTGTTTTAAAAATTCAGTTATACGGCAGCAACAATCGCCAACTGACGATGTCATACTGCGACATATTAATCACTATAAATGTTTCAAACTTTTCGGGATATCGATCCCACCAGAAAGCTTCAAGGTAGAGGATGGGAGGATGAAACAAGATTAGATGACAGCTTCAATTATACCATTTTCCTGATGAATAGCGATGATAATTTCAAGGAAAGGGATGTTTTCTGTCAAATTATCTATATTCGATTAGTTCCTATGAACTGTGACGAAGGACATCCAATACAAAAACGCAGCAAAAAGATATTAATCAACGACAACAGAACAAACTAAAGATGAGGTATTTAGATGTTTATAAATAATTTAACTATTACATTTATCTACGGTTAAGTTTTATTACATTATACAACAGCACGTTATAAATTTATATTATTATATCGGCTAGTAATCGTTTTAATATTTAGTTTTTACTGTCCAGTACTATTTAAATATTTTATAATTGGTGCTAAATATATTCACTAATTTGTTTCTCTTCTAATTATCGTGTACAGCACTTCTCAACGGCCCACGATTTTGATATCATGATTACATTAATTATATATGAAGTTACGTTCATCAGTTTTACTCACGAAGCCGGATATAGCACGCAACGCACATTACACGTGTGACTATTAAAAATCTCTCTTCTACATTTAGCCCTGATGAATTGTCCAAACATATGATACTCAAATCGTATCATCTCCTCCAGTACTCGTTCACCCACTGCAAACAGGTATATACACGCACCTAAGCGCTGACAGATTATAGATTGAATTGAGTATGGCGTTTATATATCATTAATTGTAATAACACTTAAAGATAAACCCCACCTTAGTCTATTTATTGACATTTAACCAACCGGGTCACTTTGTTCTTAAATAATAGCCCAACTAATTTCGACGATAAAATGGATAATTACCATAATCAATTTATATGAACGGTCATTATATTTCAAGGTCAATATCTCAGAAAACAAAGACAGGATCCTTTTGTGTAAGTGTGCAAAAATATATTCCCATACAATATATCATATATTATATTTAAATTATAGTTTTCTGAATGCATATATAGTTGTCAATATATATACAGCCATTCGTCGTTGTTGAATGATAACCATTGTCTTCTGGAAAAAAAGATGCGGGAATTAATATCTACTTGGAAATCGATCCTGGTTATACAATGAAAGCAAACAATTTTGTTTTGACAATGAACTGACACCGATCAATCTGTATTGTTTTGCTAACACAATAATTCCAAATGCATGCTTATTTTGCATTAGTCAGACATTTTGTAAAAACGGGTAATTTAGTTAATAAGATTCGTCATCTGGCATTAATGCAGACAAATTATAGTTAGTAAATTCTGATTTTGGGTTGGTTAGGAAGTTTTGGTTTTAAATTTAGTGGAACCTGTGTCTAAATATTTGTACCCTAGTAACAGTCAGTATTTAATCACAATAAGAAACAAAAATATTTTATAATAGGTAAATTCTTAACATCAATATTGGGAGATCGAACGTAAGAACTGTTGTCAGCCATTTATTTCGAATAATCGAATATGTTAATTTTGAATTAACAATATTCTTTACTAGGAAAGGGTTAACATTATCATCTAAACAATCTCTTGTGATCTATGAGATATGGACATCACAGCAAGACAGACAGTATGACATTTACAATGACTCCGGATCGACTCCCTTTGTGACCTCATACGAAATTGTTACCGAAAGATCAATGTTAAAAATGACAATCTGGACATGACTAATCTAGCTGTGTCACATCATTAGAGAGCTAAATCGTATCCGGTTTCTCAGCCACAAGAACTAGTAGACATTGTTACACTGATTAGACAGATGGGTAGAGTCGTCTTCAGCTCTTCCTCGTGATGACAGTTTATTTAGAGTTGAAATTTGATCTTTGATGTAATCAGTTGTCTAAACTAGAATAATTTCGGTGTACGATTCTCAAGGTAGCGACTGATTTAATTTCAAGGCTGTCCATCCTATCCGGTTTCGTTTTTTAATAAAAAAACGGAGATTTCAAACGAAAGTCTCTGGAATAATCTTATTCTTGTTGTGTTACTCTACTTTGGTATGCGATATAAATGTCATAAGAGCCATCATGCTAAATCTAACATTTGAAATAAACTTATAAAGACAAATAATCTATTATTTATTTTCTGTTTGGTAAACAACTACAGATTATTTATTTCGGTGATATTAAGGTTAAATAATGTCATAGCGTTATGGGATATTATCGTCTTCTGATATAAGCTGATAAAGCAGTGTCATCTCTGTATCCATACAGAAGGTTTTACCTGAGATCTAATTTTGGATCATCAAAATTCCTTTTAAATACAGTGATCAGAATTTGATTATCGGAGTCAAGTCGTCTGATTTCCAAAATATTACTTTACAGATGGATTTATGATATATGTCTCGTTGATTGAGTTGCTTGGTACCAATATTATAATTGCTGGCCGTGTGACTGATGTTTTACATAACTAATTTCAGATATATCGCGGCAGCTGGAGTCCTGTTCCACTCAACTATAAGATTCTAAGTTGTTACTGATATAAACAAAACAAATTATTTTATCTCAAGTGCATTACTCTAAAATGACTAAAATACTAGATGATAGATTAGATATTTTGTTATCTCTATAAGCGATGCTAACTGTGGAACACAACACTTTCTTCGTTCACGTAATAACAAAGTAATCAGGATATTTATTGAAAACGTAAAACTAAACTTATCTTTTTTTAATTTCTACCTCTTTATTTTTCTATCCTGACCTCTATGACTCTATCTTATCAATAATAGATAACACTACAAATAACAAATATTATTTGCCTAAGATAAATGAGTGATTTGGTGAATCAATCAGCGAGGCGGTGAATTCTATTTAGCTTTAGTATTAGCTTCACTTGTAAGGAAAAGATTGGATTCGAATTAATAACCTGTTAGTTTTCCATGTTGTAAGAAAGAATCAATGTAATTCTCATAAGAGTATTCAATGAGTTCTTTAGGTACATGTATTTAGCTGATATTGTTACACTCAGTGTACTGGCTTGGCTTAGCCATGAAAAAATAGAGATGGACATTATGAACGACTAAAATGAAGAAAAAACCTGCTCTCAAAATACTTATGATTTTCCATAAATTAACACCATTCTCCGGCAGTTCATTGATTTGCACACTATTAGCTGTTATCTGTCTAGATGCCGGAGATAGTGGCCTGACAGGTGTAGCTATTTATCCAGACCGATATTGATTTATTGGTCCTAATCTGATCATTGTTTCGAAATATTTCCGGTAAAAGCGGCTAAGTTGCTAATCAATTATTGTCACTCCAATGAAATGTCCCATAATTGTGTAGGTTATTTGCGGTAAACATTCTATAAAGCGATCCATCTTCAGTAGCCGAATCATTGGATATCTCGCCAACATCCACACACCGAGTTATTAGTTATTTCGCTGCCAAGATCTCAGGCATCTTATAGTCAAATGCAGTTTCTCAAAGCTATAATTCGCTTCTGTTTTAATGCAGAAAGCTGTTCATTATTCGCGAGCGGAAATTGATACGCTGTATAGGGTAGATTGAGAAAGCTATCTACTTAATGCGAATTAAAGGTGTCGGGCCATCTAAAGGTCAGTCACCTCATAAAATGTCGACTAAAGATAATAAGTGAGTATTATAATCCTCTGTAAGGTGAACGCACAATAAAGAGAGGATACTGTTAAATACAATAGGATCTGAGTTAGCTGACACCTAGTTATATAATTATCCTTTTGTTGGGGACCAAAGACAGTCGATAATCAATTATCAACAGGTGAATAATGTAAATGATGACCAAAAAGGACAACAACAAGCTTTACCTGGGACGAATATCTACGATGATGCTTTAGGTTTAACTCACCAATTGGAAATACTTGTATCTCCATAAAAAGTCTATATTACGAGGAAATTAACATTTTTAATAACTGTTTGGTGGACAACAAAGTGAACTATTGTTAAATAATAAACATCATCTTTATCACTAACGTAATCACCTACATCATTTTCACGACTTCATCATGAATATATATATATATATATATATATATATATATATATATATATATATATATATATATATATATATATATAACCCACTAAAATCTGTTATAATGTATGCTACATACCTGTACAATACGGTATCATCATCAGTGTCTGGGATAGTGTGTGGTTTAACACTGACCTTTATGGACGTATAGTCTACAAAATGATCCATAACAATACAACTTTGGATACCTATTTATGGCCGAGTCAACTAATTAGCAGGTGTAAAGCCATTAGCCGGTTGATGGATTCTAACCGAGGATATCCTAGTTTCTACTCCAGCACTCAACCTACTATGTCAGTGTTTATTTCCATTGTGATGTTATCAGCAGCAGCGCGCGTATCCAGAAGAACCGTCGTACACTTTACAATGTTTTTCATCCACCCCCCACGCCCCGCTTTTCTATAAAAACAGCAATATTGCGGATAGTCGAAGTAATTATAGCAGAAGCAATAGTAACGCTTCCTTCCCACTTCTAAAATGACAATCAATACAATCTTCATCTATTGTATCCTCGAGTAGAAGCCAACATATTCTAGAGAAGCTAAAAACCGCCATCTTTTCCTAGTACTCTGACCGTATTTAATTAACAACAGTCATATTTAAGTAATAGCCAGGTATAGTTTTCTATCTGTTAGTGTGTTTCTTCCATTTACAGCGAAACCACATCTCCAAAAAAAAGGAAGCTTAATTAAAGCGAAGTTGATTATTACACTAATCAAATATCGATTTGTTCTCGATATATTAATCGGGATTATTATACTACGTGATTAAATGTACCTTGTCTGTATATTTATTTTTATGCCATATCAATTAAATGTACTATTTTCTCATCGACCAAATTTATCTTATGCAGTAAGGGCATTTAGTGGCCGTTTAGCAATACTCCGTGAGTACAAAACATCCAGAAAACATCTAGAAACGTCCAGAGTTTGAATTCACGGTTCGAGATTCTCTGTGCCTGTGCCTTACAAACACACAAAACACACACACACACACACACACACACACACACACACACACACACACACCATTCAGTCAGGTCTATAGTTAAGATATACAATTTTGAGACTATAGTTGTTTGCTTTGAATATGTAATATAATGACGTGCTCATTCACTCACCGAATTTACATCAATTTTTTTCTAACCGATGTGTTTGTCAATCGAGGATATTTTACCCGAGACAAGCCGTTCCTATAACTCCATGTTGGTGATACTTGACATTTCGGGATGAACAGCTCTAGAATCAGAATGGGAAATTAATCCGTAATTGACATGTTCTATGGTACTTGCCAGCTGAGTTCGGTACACGTGACTGGCAGGGGTTAATGGCATGAGCGGAATAGAATGACACTGATTGACAAGTGGCGACCAAACTTCCCGATAACACTCTAGTCCGATGGAGTCACTGGGAGGATCCCCGGTCTTTATTAACGCCGATTGCCAGAATCCCATGAGAAACTGAGGGCCTTGAGTTAGGAATCCGGCGAGGGATTAAAAATAGAACGCAAAGCAGATGTGAAGAGAACGAAGGGGCAGCAAAAATTGATATTTTCGCCGATATTCTGCTTTAGTACGAGACAGCATTAATATCGGCTGTACAATGTTAATATATAAATGAAGGAAGCATTCCACATTATGGTCATATGATCCAATATACACATATACAGAGCGTAATGTATGACGTCATCTGTGCTTTGCTTACGTCTGACCTACGCACGTCTGACCTTCGCGCACGATTTCACTATTTAGGTTAATGTGCTAGTCAGCGAGTGTGGTTTCTAATGTTCGAAAATAGCAGGTCATAACCGTGGCCTGGAAAGACTAAATGACTCCGTTATATGAGACCTTATCCTTCGAACATCGCAAGTAGTTATTCTATAATGTTGGTAATTTGTGGAAACATCAGCAGCCGCGTCACAATACATGTGCT
The DNA here is from genome assembly GCA_025642065.1 of Paralvinella palmiformis. Lineage (NCBI taxonomy): Eukaryota > Metazoa > Annelida > Polychaeta > Terebellida > Alvinellidae > Paralvinella > Paralvinella palmiformis. The sequence goes on along the minus strand of JAODUP010000007.1, from coordinate 484,662 downwards.
CTCTGCGCCATCGTTTGATTACATTAACGGCGGCATGGAATATATTTAATTTATACTGCTGGCGAAGGATTCCAAGGACGAATTGATATCAGAACGGTTCGGTAGAATGCTGATGCGGAACATTATTAGTGTCAGTATCCATTACTCTTCTGCATCTGTCTCTGAATAGCATCATGCTAGAATCAAACCAAGAAATATGGAATTGTAACCCTCTAAAATAGAACTCGTTTTAGGCAAAACCTATTAAGGCTTAAACACCCATTTCTGATTAGGGGTTACATAGCTGTGAGTGCGCGTGTACGAGTGCGTGCACATGTACATGTTGCCGTATTTTAATTGCACTATTTTTCTACAAAGTAATAATTATGGAACAGTAAACATTTATTACCCCCTTCTACAGAAATTAACTTGTTCTATGGACAATTGTCATGCAACAGTTTTGGCTTCGAAATCGCGCGAGTTTGAAATTTCTCATTTAACCTTTTCAGATGTACTAGACGTAGTAGTGTCTCTTAAATAACTTATATCATTAACAATTAGTGTAACAAAAGTAAACTAAAATTAGTTAGGAATGTCATATTATGAACGATATAAGACAGGATTTGGGATATTCGATTCTTAACCCATCTATTAACATACATAGCAAATGTTGTAACACACACGCACGGATGCACGCATGCACGCACGCACACCACACACATTATATATATATATATATATATATATATATATATATATATATATATATATATATATTGTGTGTGTGTGTGTGTGTTTTATGTTACATATAATAAAAGGCGTGGGCTCAGGTTTTCGTGATGTTTATAATTCTTACAAAAACAAATTATATATATTAGTACATATATAACGCAGCTATAACTGGAAATAAAGCATATATATCAGTACATATAATATATATTACGGTAATAATTATAATACCTCCGACAATAGCAGAAATAATAGTATTTTCACTCAGCCCAAAATAGCACGATTAGTTTCGGTTATAAGAAACGTTTATCAAGTGCATGTGTCAAACGTTAGTGCTTCAGCTAACCTTGAGCCAGTCAGACTTGTATGTTGACTTCAGAGGTACACTTTATTCACTGAATACTTTCGATTGTTCACTCTTCTATCCAAACATTGGAAAGAGGTTCATTTAAAGAAGGAAATGGCAAGTGTCATCAATGTCTCTTACGAGACACGTAAGCATACAATTTCCACAAGAAGAAAAGACTTGCCAATCGCCGTATAATGCACATCATAATACACGCTGGAGGGTTAAATACGTCGCCGGCATATGTATAATTCAAATTCTGTGGACGTTGTTTCTCTCCGTCACAGAAATAGGTTATTACCTGCAGATTGTATCACATCTTGAAGGAAACATAATCCGTATCAGACTTAACCCACGCTAGGGAATTTACGATGTCATTCGCACTTTTTATTCAGACAAATCACGTAGAGCAGATAAGGTGCAGGGAAATCGGCAATTTCGGATGTGAGACAGCATGAATATTACTCAGTTGACTGTATTTTTACGTTACGAAACATGCATACGCTGCTCTTTACAGTTATTTCAGTTGCAGGATCCATCAATTGGATTTCAGAGAAAGCACTCCCATACAAAGACGGAAATAGGACATTAATTAAATACAGGACCCTCAACAACATTTTATTACAAGGAATCGAATATATATATATATATATATATATATATATATATATATATATATATATATATTATTGTACCAATTATAACATGAACTGCGATGTTTGAAGCACGATCAGATTCCCCTCATACGAATCCATCTCCATTTTCTTTAATTTGTGATTTAGGAAGTGAAAATAATCGAATGAAACAAGATATCAAGATATCAAGAAAGAAGATATTTAGCTTTAAATTTTGATTTCTGTATTAAAATTAAAATGATAAACTTCGAAGTCGTCCCAGTTTTCGTCCAAGCGAGATGTAAACAAATGAGGTATAATTATCCACAACCGTTATCATTGATAAGCCATTGTGAAATATCAACTTTAGACGACAGTTATTGCCGACGACATTTTTTCAACTAATCTTCACTCCAAATATAGTATCTAGACCAAAGAACTATATCAGAGAAAGAGACGAACTGATACCCAGTAAGATATACAAGTGAATAAAGATGAAGAATCGCTTATAGACCTACAGAGATGTAAATCCACTGTCCCGTGGACGCTGTGCTTTAGCAGCCCATACACATAAACGGCGTCCCTCGAAAGATGCAAATAGTGCATGGAATATACAACTCTATGTAAACCTTCCTTAAATATACATTCTCCACGAATCTCATTCTCTGACACGGGAAATGTGTATTTTAGACCTAGTAGTGGATAATAAGGCACCGGCGCAGAGAATCTCGAAGCGTGAATACAAGCTCTGGACGATTTATCACTGTGTGTCCGTGCATGCGTGCGTGTACGTGTATGTATGGCTAACAGGAGATAATTTAATAGGATAGATTGATTACTAACCCACCATGAAGCTTGGTTGGTCATAATAGTATTATTCTAATTCCAAATCCTCGAAATATACAAAACATTGGATATTCATTATATTCATATCAGAAACTTCATTGGAGATATAAGTTACACAATTGAGTATTGTGTAACTTGAAATGTGTGACAGCAAGAGTGTGACGGCAAGAGTGTGTCAAGAAGAGTGTGACAGGAAGAGTGTGACAGGAAGAGTGTGGCAGTAAGGGAAGAGTGTGATCGGAAGATTGTTACAAGAAGAGTTTGCAACAAGGAAAAACGTCAGCAATGGCTAGTGAGATATTACAACAGATGAATACCATGTGTTGCAGAAAAAGTGTAAAGATTTTATACTGTAACAATACGTCTAGGAATGAGTGTATAGCGATGCATCCAATGACAGAAGGTGACAAATATAAAAAGTGAGAACAAAAATCAAGAAACCTTTTTCTCCCATTTAGTGGAAAATGTTACGAATATGTCGCAATATTCATAGTACCAGTTCACTAATTTGATACAACAAAAACAACTAACTTCACTAAAGGTTATAAAAGGGTCGGCAATGAGTGAGGATAAATTAACATGGCGGCTATGCGTATCTTACCTGAAGGATATTTAAGCTTTATGTAGAGTGTAATTTCTGTATTATAAGCAAAATTTATATTTCACCAGATATAGGGTATCCATTTAATATTAATAAGTGAAACAATAATAAGGAATCCATTTACATATATATATATATATAATATATATATAGATATATATATATATATATATATATATATATATATATATATAAAATCGGTTAATTCATTAGCCCCTTTCAGGTATTACAGATATAATTATCAATAAAAAAATGTTCACTGCAATATATTTGCACTAATGTGACAGGATTAAAGACTTTTTAAAGATACGGTGATTGTCTACCTAATGACTTAATGGGCATCTTGTGATCTTTCTGGTGTCCATCAGACATTGTCATATCTCAGCAGTTATTCCAACCCGATAAACTAATATATGACCTTGTTCCATTGGCCAAGATGACGCACTGAGCGCATAAATATATTTACCGCCATCCACTATGTACCATAACAGTTATTGTTGCCATCAGTTGGTGACCGTAAGACTAAATCTCACTTCGCCTCTAGTATCCGGTTTATGACAGGCACACTAATCATATGTTCTATTATAATTATGCCTTCATCTTTCGTGGACACGAAATGTCAGCGCCACAAATAACTTGCTTACCAGACTTGTGTTTACTCCCTGGTCCCGTGGTGACGTAATCCACTAACGGCACTGACTCCGCTAGTAATACCGCAAGCCACCTCCCCAGCGACAACATCCGCAACATCCGCAACAACAACAACAACAGCAACAACGACGACGACGACGAACTCGAAATTAAAACATCGTGACAAACATTTCTTCTTAAAGTGGAACATACGGAATTGTCAGACTTTGTGATAGGTAAGATACGCACTAAAATTGACACGGTCTGGCTGTTAGGCAACATAACAACTGGACGTCACATACGGGTGTCTTCACGGTCTGGCTGTTAGGCAACATAACAGCTGGACGTCACATACGGGTGTCTTCACGGTCTGGTTGGTAGGCAACATAACAGGTGGATGTCACATACGGGTGTCTTCACGGTTTGGCTGTTAGGCAACATAACAACTGGACGTCACATACGGGTGTCTTCACGGTCTGGCTGGTAGATAGGCAACATAAATCATAAACATTTTGCTTCATACCTCGAGTCTGACTGTGTCTGAACGATATTTCACGTTAGTGTCCATATCACTCCTATTGTCCACTTAGAGGTCATACCGACCTGAATGTCAATGAGCCTTAAAGATAATGTCATTGAAAGGAAACCTATCTCAAAGTTTTTTTTAAAATTTATGATTTCGTGGGTGTGCTGTGTATTTCAGTCTTTTCCCACGACCTTATTATTAACCAATATTACAATATTTTGCGACCACTTTTGTGCACATGGCAGGCTAAATGGACCGAGCGTCATCCTAAGATAATGGGGCGAAGTGAGAGGAAAAACCATTCTCACACAGCCGGGCCGAATTAATTACATATAAAGAATTGTATGCTCATCGTTTTTACTATTTCCGAAAATGGGATGATGGGTGTAATGACGTCATGTAAATAGACTCTAAAAGGGAAAACATTTATTGCAATAGTCTGATGATGTCGAGTTTGATGGAGTAAGCGCGGAAGTTAACTATTATTATTTTACATATCAGATTGTTGTTGCTAATGGTGTTAATATTGGCACTGCTATTGCTGTTGCTATGTTGTCCAGTTCAAAGCTGCACAATATAATATGTAACTTACGTAGATTGTAATGACAGTATCAATGTTAAAACCTGAATAGCCGCCTGTCAGAAACAAACTTGGACCTGCGTTATGATTCGAAACTTCGCATCACCGACAAAACTAGTCTGTGATTGAAGCATTTTACTAGTTTATTGTGTGTAAAACATCCGATCCAGCACAAAATCTCAGTATTTATGTCGAACGAGATGGCTATGGATCCCATCAACGATCCAGAAAGGTTCTGTTTTTCCCGCATGTGAGCTGCTTCCTCATTTATGGATTTTCACTTATCGTCCATCTTACATAGCACGTCAACGGATGGTAGAGGGAATATAGATCTTCATTTGTTTATCGTGTGGCCCGGACTAACTGTGAAACAGCTAAAACGATTCGGTTATGGCTGACATCAGTGATGTGTTTAAAATTATCTGGATTATTTCAGGCTTTAGTTCTCATAACATTAGTTGAATATATTAGAGTAGCTTATAAACGTTCAGAGTTGTTTAAACTCTGAATAAAGCTATTTATTATAAATATATATATAATAATGCATGTTTATATATAGCTAAAACCGGGTAACCCTGTTCTTAGGCGCTGTACAGTATTATTATCCCTGATTCAGACCTGTTTCTTCTCAGCACACATCTCACCTCCGAAGGGAGCATACAACGCATGCTGCCATTAAAGGCGCAAAGCGTTACTCAAACACATAGCTATCACTTCCTGTCAGGTTCTCATTTTTTATGGATGAGTGAACCAGTTGCCATATGACGGCATTGCAGCTCCCAGAGCCTCAAACCCGTGACCCTTCGGCAACCAGTCCTACGCTATAACTAACTGCGTAATAACGGCTATTATATAACTAGAAGAGCACGTACGGGAATATAATAGTATCTCATTTTACAATTGGAGCTTATATGCATTCTTAAGTTGAGTCGCCTAAAGATTTCTATTGAGTCTCATTCTATAAAGATTCATGTCGAGACAACATGAAATTGACTTTCTACGAGCTAACTAAGCAATCAAAGTAAGGAATCAACGTGAGTCTTCTCTCGTTATTCTCATTAGACACCGGAACTTCAGCCATGTCTCATCAGTGTTTAAAGTGTCTGCTAATATGTCCTATACTGTAGTATAGTGTAAGAGAATGATATCAAGTCGCTATTTATATTGTCTAACCGTCAGATACAGCTGTCATCGGAAATTTACATATTTTGTGTAAGCGATGTACACAGCTGCGCGAAGAAAGTCGGCCAACTTGTTAACAAAGCTATTGATCGTTTGTCTTTAAGATAATGCCATCTCGGATGATTAGTGCGTACGTGCAGCAGCCGCAATTGAACTCTGATTGAACGTGAAGATCATCGAGAAACTCCCCATCGATAATCCGTAGACGTCGACGCGATAATTTAGTTAAATATGAGACGACGGGGGATAATTAGTCGTCATAATCTTATCTGATGGCCGTTGTCATTTAGCAGATACTTTATAATATGCTAATCTAAGCTTCATTTTATGACTGATACGGGCATGGACAGTGATCGTGAAGAACAATTTATGCTTCAAATTTTTGTCAAATTAAAATAATTCTTTGGTGGTCAATATATTTTTTCAAATGATCCCCAAAACAATGACTTATTAACATTAGTGGCCACTCTATCGCTTATATTTTTCAATCTATATAAATAAAAGTGAATATTTGTTTGTTTGTTTGTGTATTGGCCAAAATTCTGACAGAAGAGTCTTAAACGGTGGTGAATATGATATTAGTTGGGACTATGATTGGGATTATGATGCTATATTGTATAACCTTTTTACTCCAATAAATTGTTTACTCGATGGGCCAGGTAGCCCTCCGCAGGGGAAAGCTTTAAAGTCTGCACGGATCGTGGCTGTTAAGCTTGTTTATATATATACTACGCGTTTTGTGGGCGAGGCCACCTTGTTGTTAATTAATTATACGGTAAAATATGGGTGTATACTCAGCATTGGCGCAGAGACAGTAGTGACATTACACACATTACCGAGCAAAACTATGCCCAAAACGCACACATGATGTTGACGTCAGTATACAATTCTGTCCCGGAACATGCCGAATGAACCAAATAATTATGAAGATGCTTTAAATGTCGTTAACGCTTAATACAATGATATTAATAATAAACATAATCAATAAAATGGTCAGAAGTAATCTTGTCTACGGTTTTTATAAGCAATTATATATATAATAAGATATATTTTAATTCAACCGCATAAAACATAAACATATCAAATGCCCATAAATGATCTGAAATGGCGAATTAATATATGCGTTTGTACTGATCATTTTATGGCGTTTATAAATTTATTAACATATACGTTTTCATTAAATTCCATGCATCATTATTAATCACTAAACTGTAATTAGATCCGCCCACCTACACACACACACACACACACACACACACACACACACACACGCACACACGCGCGCACGCACGCACGCACGCACGCACGCACGCACGCACGCACGCACGCACGCACACAAAGACCCACAACTTTTATCACTGTTATCTACTGTGATGTTAGCTAAGCAACGCTAATTATACATATTAGTATAATCTGTACGGATGTTATTGTTTACGAGCTTCACTCTGTATACACACAAAAGGATAGAAATATCCAATACCTCCAAAAGGGCTCGGTATATTGCCATCATATGGCCGATTAACTACTCAGTGGGGATTCAAAGACTGATACGGCGGTTTAAGGCACAGTGCTATAACAATGCACAGTGTAGGAATTGTTATGTAATATAGATAGTTAAAATTATATCTTGGATATACTTGATAATAATGTTTCTATATGTGTATGTCGAAGTGATCTTCCACGTTTTAGATTGTGAAATTATGCCTTTATGTAAGTAGACATAGGTGTGCCTTCACAATTGGGACACATCAACGCAGGTAGGCCTATATTATCAGAAATTCGAAGGTATTTGATATAAAAAAAATTGACGCAGTGTTGTCGTCTTTTAGCTAAACCATAACTGGTACGCAAATATGTTTATGAGATAACTATTAATAGTATAAAATAGTGTATGCCCATCAGCACATACGCTCAAACATAAATACTTCCTATGTCCAAGATATAACATTTAAATGACACTCATTTACGCACTCTCCACCATTTCTTGTTAATTGTCTGGTAAAATGTTAAATGCAATGAATCAAAGCTTAAAATTTATCTATAAACCACTTTATGATAACGTCTCTAACCCTCTGTAATGTGTAATCAGTATGTGTGTATGTTTGTGTTTGTTTATGTGTGTAGGTATACTTATGCATTCATGGGTGGGTGTGTTTTTGTGAGTACATGTGTGTCTGTATGTGTTTGATTGTGCGTGCGTATGTGTGTAGGTGTGTAGCTGTCTGCATGTGTATGCATGAGTGTGTGTGTGTGTGTGTGTGTGTGTCTGTGTGTGTGTATGTAGAAAAGAAATGTCCGTGACTTCTAATATACTGTTTAACCCAAAGATATCCACGAACACGTGCACGTACATGTACGCGCATGCACACGCACGCACGCACGTACATGCACGAACACACGCACGCACACACACATTCCCACGAATTTCCGACACTCCACCATATCACATGCATATACAAACTTGTGCTGAGCCTGACACCAGCCACACATAACCAAGTAATGAGGTAATGATCATTTCAAACTTACCGAGGTTCCTTATTCCAGGAAATAATTGTATCTCGAGTTCTGACAGGTATATTAATTAGTTCTTACTCGGTTTCTCTACCAGCTAGGAGGGCGCTCGTGTGATATCAAAATTACAGCAACATCTAGGTGTGTGTGTGTGTGTAGAGCGCGATATATCCTGACCAAGACAGTACACAAACATCGCGACAAGGTGGCCTCCATAGTGATAGCGTGAAGAGTTGCTAGCAGGAGATAGCTTCGCCAATAAGGAATGTTGATTGCGAGACATCCCACGCATAGCTTCTGGATGCTGTACCGCGTTGACTGGAATGGTTGAATTTGTCTTCTTGTCTTGACGTCTGCTGGATGGTGGCTATGGCCGCCTGGTCTTCTGACAAACGCTGTGTTAACAGGTAATATCGGTGAGCAATTTCGTATGCGATGGTGGATGTTTATGCGACACGAAATCGTCCTCAGCGAGAACACCTGGTAATACACACCAGAATACGCTTCTATGTTATGTGCACTGACATTTCTTCATCTTATTGGTTACTCACGTGGATTAGCATATGTTTGATTCTTTGAGCATAATAAGAAAAAGAAAACAACAACAACAACAACAACAACAGCATGCAGATAGAGCTAAAAGAATTTATATATATATATATATATATATATATATATATATATATATATATATATATATATATATATATATTAGCAGTAGTAGTAGTAGTAGAAAACAATTTATTCCATTGCCATTTTATGTTTTGAGGTGGGAAAATACATACACATAGACGCACGTACGCACGCATGTACGCACATGTACATGCACACAGAGACACACTCACATACACACATGCGCACTCAATCTCTCACCCACACACACAGACACACACACTCACACACATACACTCACTCATACACACATACGCTCACTCATACACACACACACACACACACACACACACACACACACACACACATATATATATATATATATATATATATATATATAGAGAGAGAGAGAGAGAGAGAGAGAGAGAGATATTTTCTAGACTTACTCACTCATTGGCAGTAGGTACATAATACTTGTCAACTCCGCTCGCGGAAATGTATCACATCTGTCATATTGATGACAATATTACCCGGATTCTGAGGAACTGCGTCACCTTTTTCTGACAGGTGACACGAAATACATCAAAGGATAACCGCGTTCAAACTAAAATGGTAATAAAACATTATGCGAATTCATCAAAAAACAAGTTTAGAGTTTGGATGTTACACGACATTAAACATCATCTTTATACGCTAGTTATCAGATATAACATTATTCTTATCTAAATACGTTATCTAGTGTCATCAATCATTTGGTAAGTTAATATAGGACGATAGATGATGATTTTCCCCCATGGACCCGATAGATATATGACTTCTGTCATCAGAAGTGATAATGCAGTTCGAGGTCCATCCGATTTATCACTTGGCATTATGACGGTCGAAATTAATTAATGAAGCTTAACCCAACTTTGGTGGTAGTTTAAATTCAATACTTCGGTGTGTATGTGCGTGTATTTGAGAACGGAATTTAGTTGTATATTTGTGCGTGCTTTAGTTCTGCATGTATGTGTGTGTGTTTTTTAGCTGTGTGTGTGTGTGTGTGCGTGTGCGTGTCTGTGTGTGTGTGTGTATTTTAGGCATACTGATACAGATAATCTCGAAATGCGAATTCAAACTCTGGATAATTCTTCAGGGGACTGAATCCAGAGTATTTGTGTGTGTGTCTCTCTCTCTCCCCCACCTCTCTCTCACTCTCCCTCTCTCTGTCTCTGTGTGTGTGTGTGTGTGTCTGTGTATGTGTGTGTAAATACGTACACGTAATCCTGTCAAAATATTTAGCTTTAGATTGGAGTGGCACGGATAATAAATGGTAATTAAGCAATTGAGAGAAATCCGATAAGAAATCCATAAATAATAATTAATATTATTTACAAACAGGTAATTATGTGTCAGAATCGTTTTCTCTAATGATTAACCGCAGTATCACGTTTTACTCAACTATGTTAAGATAACTAACCACTAATTCCTCTAATTCGTCCTCAGAAATTCTGGAACATTTTAAACATCATGGCAGTATATTAATGGCGAGGATATATGTGAGTGAGTGAATTAGTGAGTCAGTGAGTGATTTATTCTCGTGAATTATGTCAACTGGGACATTTTGCCATGAGACTACTCCCTAGGAATAGGATTCAATAATGGAGTACCTTGATTTGCATAATGCGCTCTGGTCTTAACTTGCGTTTGGAAGAAAACAAACATTACATTTCCTCAATCTACTATTGGTTTCGGTTTTAGCTTGGTATGAATTTTAATACGATATGCGAGGTCCTCGATAGCGAACTAACCTTCAGTAACCTCTCGCCATTAACGAGTTGACCGATCAGAAGCCATAGCAATGAGGATGACGCCGAGTGGAAGCTTTTCATTCTTCGGTTCATCCGGAACACAATAGATAGGTTGATGTATCGTCTCCGCCATAATGGAAGCATCAGTAGTTTACTTTGGACTAATTTTCTGCGCTCTTTGTAGACTGGACACGCGGATAAATACCTGATCTATTGACACCGAGGGAGAAAGCATCTAATGGAAATAGCGGCTAGAAGATTTAATTTAGAAAGAATTTCGAACTACACCCGAAAGTGGGATATATCCACCATAGAATCATTGGTAGAGTAATTGATCGTATAATGCATAGATCGGAGTTTAAAAGAAGTTTCATGCTCCACTTTCTCTTATTGTCACTGAAGATTGTTAGTCCGCTTTAGCCCACTATTTGTGGAGAATTCACAATTGTTAAATTGGACCTTTTCAGTTCAGTAAAAGAATTAGGACTTTTCCATTCCAAAAAAGATGGCACTGAATCTTTTGCTTGTTATGACACTGGCTCTGCTTTGACCAATTAATTTATCGGTCATTTTGCGGAAACATTCTCAGGATATGAGGTGAATGTTGTGCTCAAACACTACCACCCAGTCTACAGTATGCATAAACAGGACTTATAATAATGATCACAACAACTACAACACAACAACACAACAATAAGGGAATGTTGTTTACAATTATTTTCGAGTAAAAGATTTAATTAATACTTAATTCTCAATACAAGATGGAGATACATTTTATTAAGACAACAGAGTACTTTTACCATTTAATCCTTTGTAATGCAACAATATCTCTGCTAACCAAGTATGTTTTTATTATGCTTTTATTAAATCGTATATTAGAATGATTGGCATCGTCACGACACCAGATCTAAAATTTGTTGGAGGATCAAGAAGAAAAATGTTCGGCTGATCTTGAAACAGGACTCAAGTCCGGTTTCCTAAACCATTAAAACTGATATATCTAATCGAAGTTTGTTCGATTATTTAAGACGTAGATTTAGGGGTGAGGAATATAACAGCTTGAAATACAGACGGTGTGAAGCAGTTAGACACATGCCGCGTGGAAAGGAAACAATTATAAGGGAGACATAGCAGCCTCAACGTGATTCTAATACAATACTATATGATACGATATAACAAATCCAGTAGCCAACTGTTCTATATACAGCAGTATCCAGTACAATAAGTCTAATTACTGCTACATAATCTGCTCAACCAGTTCGTTACTGGTATCAACATTCTAGAAAATGAGGCTGATTTGGTACCAGTTTGATACCAAAACGCAGCTGGTTTCTCTGATGTTATTCTTTACTCTGTAGGACAGCTGAAGTTTTATTCAGCATTAACGGTTAATCCATTTCCATTGCCTTGGATTCCATTGAAGAAACAATGCCGTTTAACAACCTTCTTTTTTGTCAATTTGGTCGAGCGACCTTCAAAGGTCATGAGGCGAAGAGAAAGATGGAACAATCTTCTGACGTAGCCCACCGATGAACGATTAAACGCTGATTAGAGATCTGTGGTCAACCGTGCTACCCCTTAGGCCATGGAAAGGTCGCTTGCTAAATACCAGGGACGGGTTATTGTTTAGAATTCAGTACCATAAACCCTTCATAGTAACTACAAAAGTCGAAAATATATTTAGAACGAACTTTGGAAGATTGTTTTACTCGAATTAGTATACGTTAATGAGTGAGTGAGTGAGTGAGTGAGTGAGTGAGTGAGTGAGTGAGTGAGTGAGTGAGTGAGTGAGTGAGTGAGTGAGTGAGTGAGTGAGTGAGTGAGTGAGTGAGTGAGTGAGTGAGTGAGTGAGTGAGTGAGTGAGTGAGTGAGTGGTGGTGGTGGTGGTGGTGAGTGGTGGTGAGTGAGTGAGTGAGTGGTGAGTGGGAAATGGGAGTTGAGTGATGAGTGAGTGAGTGAGTGAGTGGTGGTGGTGGTGGTGGTGAGTGAGTGAGTGAGTGATGGTGGTGAGTGGTGGTGATGAGTGAGTGGTAGTGAGTGAGTGTGAGTGAGTGAGTGAGTGAGTGAGTGAGTGAGTGAGTGAGTGAGTGAGTGAGTGAGTGAGTGAGTGAGTGAGTGAGTGAGTGAGTGAGTGAGTGAGTGAGTGAGTGAGTGAGTGAGTGAGTGAGTGAGTGAGTGAGTGAGTGAGTGAGTGAGTGAGTGAGTGAGTGAGTGAGTGAGTGAGTGAGTGAGTGAGTGAGTGAGTGAGTGAGTGACCTGGTGAGTGAGTGAGTGACCTGGTGAGTGAGCGATATTGTTTATCCGACAAGTACTTTTTACTAATATTGCTATTTAGTTACTTTTTTTAATATTTTCCACCAAAGACAAATCGCAGAACCACACGAACATTATGATGGCAGACGTTGTGCTGTTATGGTCGTCAAAGAACAGATGCCTATAAATTATTGACTTCTAGGACATCTGCCATCCATGTTGAGCAAGAAGCGAGAACAACGATAAGTCTAAACAAACGAAATGAACAGCTGGAGTACTCCTATCCCTTAATCGGGTCTGTTTTAGATTCTCATATGTTATTATGCATTGTGTTTGATAATTCAATATTCATATTACGAAGAGCAAGAGTTCGTAGGAAGTATTCCTGAGGCAATGTATTCATTCTAATTCCAGGAATATTTAATGCACCTATAGCAATATTCCTTCAACGGATATTGAGAACACCAAAGTAGAGGATGATTCAACGGATGTTCGCGAATCCGTATGATGTTTTTAGTAGCCGAGGTAATACTTAAAGGACAATTGTCACGAATTCAGCGTTTGCCACAGCTAGGACAGATAGCCAAGAAGCGATTCACGAGGGAGACATTCCACAAGTACAGGTACATTAGTTCGATTCTAGAAATTTTGGTTTCCAATTGCGGCGCTATACTCCAACTAATACCCAAATCCTTCAATTGCAGAATCCCTTTAGTGGATGTTGCTCAAGTAGATGGGAGCTTAATTGACCGTCGGAAGATCAGATGTAGGCAGATGTACCTAACTCTTACATGTGGAAACGAACGAAAATGCGTAATTCAACCTTATACGCAGATAAGTACAAAGATACAACAAACAGACTACCTCGGATCTGGGAGAAACAAACAACTTGGATCATACGGATCTTCTAACAGGGATTCTTAGTCGGGTAATGGCTCTAATGACGATGCCTTACCAACGAAGTCACGTGTTTTCTATATAAACCAACCGAGTTGACAGATTTATGTTAAGTGTGACGCTATTGTTATCTCCGAGAAGATGGTCAAGTGTCATCTTTTAATATCTTCGAAGTGAGCTGTAAATCTTGTTTATCTATGTATCGTTTATATTATGTAACATTAGTTGATACTCACTGTATATGACCTTAATAATATTTTATTATGTATTTATAATAAAAGCAGCAGCAGCAGCAGCAGAAACAACAACAGCAATCATCATCATCATCATCATCAGTTCCATCACCTTCATAATACACATCGACGATAACAAAAATAACCTAAATAACTTTACCAATAACAGCAACAACAACAACAATTAAAACAATAACAATAACAACATCAACAACAGGATGGCAATATTTCGAAAGCAGTAAAATTATTTAGTCTCTGGCATACCTTTATATATAAATCTATTGGAAATATTGTTATCCCGTGGACGCTATATTAATATTATATTACACATTTTATTAATATTTCTAACATATTATTTATATTATAATGTTTGCGATGTAGCGATAATTTTAGATAAGTTGAATATTGCGGTATATAGTGGGTCATTATTCATAACAAGTACGTCATTCAGCGCAGTATCCATCGTCGAGCACATTTAAAGCCTTTTTATTTCCTTTTAGAGAAAGTTTCCGTTTTTCTGTCTTCTTTCCAGAATTGGCAGCTGTATATAAACACAAAAAAGTTTGCCGCAATTTATCCTATGTATGATTCTATTATTTAGATTCTCGACTTTTTCTCATTGATCCAAATTCCAGAATATTCTTGTTTGTGTCAAGAGTCTCCAGATACATACTATGAGACACAGGTACTGATACATGTTGTCTGGATAGTAACAGGATATCAAAATGCAGCGAGAACTAAATAATTAAATACTTGCGAAAAGGTCGCTATTTAAACGGAACCTTTAAAAATCGATCACCAGCAAAACACCTTACCGTTACATGTAAAGAACAGGATAAAACGATTATAAATATATTTACAAGTAATAAAAACCAAATAACATAAAACTGTCGCATCTAAGTCAGAAACCAAAATTAAATATATATATACACCCATCTGATAATATATTTTGTGTAAGAGTTAAAAATGCATATCCCAGTTAGAGCTGTTGAACTTTTAATCATATTTTGTGCCTGAAGACGGGGCTAAGTAAATCGCATATAATAAAATAAGTAATAGTAATAATAATAATAATGATAGGTTTATCCTATTAGCTCTTATTTGCTAAAAGTGTTAAATCTTTTTTACTTTAAAGTTTAGCTGCTTAGATCAGAATTCCATTTTTAGCAATTATTTGAATTACATGAAATCCCTTCACCATTATATCATTGTAAATAATTGAATGATCGTTTATTTATGTCGTTCCTGTGCTGATCCAAAAAGCCTTTCTCGCCCCCCCCCCCGCAAGGCGAATGAGATGATCTGGTTGAACTCTTTCGTTGATGGAAGAAATAGTTCACCAAATGCCGGTGACATCAAGATTGGATTGCACGATCTACGGTCATGTGCAGTACATTCTACCACCAACAGGACTGTGTCAAGATCCTGACTGTGACATTCGATCAACAGGAACATTTAAAACTGACGCCATCATACACGTCAGGTTTAGGCACTGGCCATTTTATGAATCGCAAAACACCAAAGGAAATATATGACACGCGATTGACACCCTTCAATACGTGGCAAAAAGAACAAGTCACTATAAAAGTCGTCGAACATTAATTTAATAACATAAAATATAAAAACTATATCTGTTTATTTATCTTTGTTTACGGTTTGTTGTTATATCGAGGCGTGTATTTGGTTCAAAATTAACTCAAATTGAAATACAGATGGGTATGCGTTAAAAAGCAACCAAGAATGCACGATTTATCCCATCATAACGCACAATTGTGTCAAATCATTAAGTTTATAAAAAATATGATCTTAGATTTTTTTAAATGCACGATTATCCTGATGTTAAAATTGAAGTTCATCATAACGTTAAATACATACATCTTGTACACCATTCAAATATTATTTTAGTTGTCAAAATATTATGTTTTGTTTTGTTGCTTTTCTTCTGTTTCTATGTGCTGCTAATGTTGCTATTGCTATTGTAGATCAATCACGCTGGTACAGTAACTGTTATTGCCACGTTTTGTGTGTTTCTAACAGAACAATTCTTTCCATCCAGTCATCTCCAGCCATACGGCAATCGTCTAAGAGATATATTGTACCTGTTTATAAACAACTTTAATTAACTGGTGGCAGTTAAACATAGATATGATAACAAAGATGAGAAACCTTATATTAATTTCACTCACTTTGATAAACTGGTCAGTTCGTTCTTTCTGGTATTTTGTGTTTTGTTCTGATTGTTACAGATGGACTGGTTTAACCCGTTTCCTGTAAAAACCGATACGCTGTTTAAATTGGCACTTATTGCCAATCCGGATTTATCAGTGTTAAGTAATCCCGAACGAAGCGCCAATTACCAATTCTAAACAGTGGCTAAATATCCAGTTCTAAACCGTTGTCTCTCCTGACGAAATTCCCGATTGTCCACTATCAGAATCTTCCTGAGGAACACAAATCCACGTAATTCCGGTGGTCTAGCGGTTAAGTAGGTTGCACTTTGTGCTAAAGGGTGGATTTGGTCTAACCGCCAATGATCACAAGTTCGATCTGGTCAAAAGGTCGAAACATTTCCATGGATTAATTTATCGGCTCAGAACATCATAGGTGGCTGACCACGTTAAACTGCGCTGCGATCTCCATTGAATTAATTAAAAAGGAGGACGTTAAAGACTCCCCAGAGGACGTAATACACTCTGGGAGTGACCACCCTCGGAGTATTTCGGCTCCATCTTTCAATGGAAATAAGTGCTCTCACTTTCCTGTGCTATCCCTGTTTCATGATAATAAAACATAAAACGAAATATATCAATCTATCAACCGATTTATTACACAGAGTAATTCAAACAGAAAGCGTTTCCGACAGAACTCCATTAATTACGCTTGGTATTTATTTATTTATTCATATAAACTCCCATAAATGAGGATCACATTAACATCAGTAGATGATCTACATTGATACAATTCTTACAAAATAGATGCATTTAGATACTGATAAACAGATAAATACAGATCACAAGTGTTTAATTTATATATATATATATATATATATATATATATATATATATATATATATATATATATATATATATATATAATTCCTTATTATTGTCTTACTTATTAATATTAATATACATATGTTATCAACTATATTTTAATTCTACTTAACATATATATATATATATATATATATATATATATATATATATATATATAATATATATTAATATAAAATATAAGATTTAATAAACCAATAACATAGTACAATGGTAAAGCTAGAGATAAGAACCCATGTCTAAAATATAAAAAACACAACGAATGCGTTATACTAAAATAAAAATAGAGTAGTTCAATAGAAGTATATGGACTAATATTATTTGATTATAAACTGGACTAGATAACGTTCATATGAATATGGGTTTAAAAAGTACTCATTAAAAAGGAGCTCTCTTATGGAGTCGATGTGACCATCTGACGTTTGTTAAATAGGAGCTCTCTTATGGAGTCGATGTGACCATCTGACATTTGTTAAATAGGAGCTCTCTTATGGAGCTGATGTGACCATCTGACGTTTGTTAAACAGGAGTTCTCTTATGGAGTCGATGTGACCATCTGACGTTTGTTAAACAGGAGCTCTCTTATGGAGTCGATGTGACCATCTGACATTTGTTAAATAGGAGCTCTCTTATGGAGCTGATGTGACCATCTGACATTTGTTAAACAGGAGTTCTCTTATGGAGTCGATGTGACCATCTGACGTTTGTTAAACAGGAGCTCTCTTATGGAGTCGATGTGACCATCTGACGTTTGTTAAACAGGAGCTCTCTTATGGAGTCGATGTGACCATCTGACGTTTGTTAAACAGGAGCTCTCTTATGGAGTCGATGTGACCATCTGACGTTTGTTAAACAGGAGTTCTCTTATGGAGTCGATGTGACCATCTGACGTTTGTTAAACAGGAGCTCTCTTATGGAGTCGATGTGACCATCTGACGTTTGTTCAGTTATGTATGCACTTCGCCGATGACCTTTTACGAGCACTATTTCGACTGATGATAACGACAGACTGGTCAGGTGAGTTATGATGGTCCGAGGTAGTGTTGTTTGATTAGCAATATACTCTGCTAGCAGATACATACTTAGTGATTATTGCTGGTAATGCGATGTTCATGATACGGACATCGACCACGTGGACTGATTTATTGCGTAATATAGACTAATAAATATACATTGAGTGAACAACATCTAATACAATAGGTGTCTATTGCATGGTGCTAATTTGTACCCTACTTAGTTTCGACACACATCATAACTCCTCCCTATCACTTACCCCGTTATTCTGTATATTTTATAAACATCTATTATAGTTGTCACACATCCCAGACAGCAGCTTATAGGTAATTTAGTCCGATATTATTGCAACTACCGGTGTTTCGGCTGGAGGCATATGGTAACTGTGTATTTTGTGTGATGTTAGAATTAGGTCGTCTGTTGAAAAGTTTAAATTTGTTCTGAAAACTCACCCAGTTCAATGTTGCTATCATTAATAAAGGGCACTTTATTAAATATACATTATTATTATCCAGAGTAAAGTCAGATAATTTATCAATCAGATCAACGCATCAGAATAAACCTATTGCCTATTATTCGTCTCATAAAGGATAGACTTCAATGGGTTCGTCTTTATGATAAAAGTTTTCTATTAGTCAAGATAAATAGGTTTCTTCTTCATTTGTTTCAATCTGATATAGACAAGTGATCAATAGTTCCGTCTATAAATAGAACATTAGTTTATATTTTATTTATTCTTTTGATTATCCGAATTTAGCAATCTAGAAAAGGGAATAAAATACGTTCATTTCATTATCTATAATATTCTAAACTTTTACCTGTACTACAACCGTATAGATAATTAGCGATACTGTACATTAAAGAAGGTTTACAAATATATATTGTCGAACTCATTAAAACATAGGTAGCGTGATCAAACATTAGAACATATTAAATGGGGTAATTTATTATATACAGAGATAATCAAAATAAATCAATAGGATAATGTAAACAAGTGTTACTTATACAACCCTTAGAGGGATTATTAATGATGTTTTCATGCTTATAATGTCCTTAATAAATATTTTATTGTAACAACACGAGGTAGCTCTGAGAATGATTATATAATTATATTTCTTACAATGTTATTCGTGTTCGTAGTAAACAGTGATTGTAATCATTCTGAGGATGTTTAACTTTATTCGTTCCGTGGCTGGAAACGTCATTTGTATGACGACATCAACACCAAATTTTGCTAAGCAATCAGTTGAACTATGTTAAAGTATGAATTATTTTTAAAATGATATGATTCAAATAAAATGTGTGTTATAACAGCGATTCCATCTATGAATGCGATTACTCCAGTACATTTATTCAGTTACAATTTGCTTATTAACTGAGACATCAAAACTAATACGATAACATGATGAAGCCCCTACTATGACACCGATATATGATGTAATTTGTGGATAGGTAGAACATGAATATTACAAAATTAAAACATGGATCGAATTTTTGTTTTGTAAAAATAAAATATCTTTTAGTATTTTTCCAATTTTGCTTGATTAGAAACCACTTCATAGTTTTACCCTCATTCAATGGATTAATAACAGGCATGGTAAAAACCTGACTGCGAAATTGACATTTTAATACAATTTAGGTAGACTGTATGTCGATATTTATTTACACATACAAACCGTAATCGAAATTACTTAGTTAGATTCATTATTTCTATAAACGAAGAAGCATACATTTTACCCTGTTTTTATAAAGATGTAACAAATTAGACGATATTAGAGCTTCAGTCAATGAAAGATATCTGGTAAGTTCCGATGTCCACTTTGTCTTGTCCGAATTACTGTAGGAATTGTTTGATCCAGAAGTTAGTTTATTCCCTCCATATCATCTTTGTCTTTCGCGACAGGAGAACTCACAAGCCGGTCTTCGTTTTCTAGAAATATGTTTAAATGATAGTCATTAATATTTTCGACTCTAGCAACATGATATCTGATACAAGGTTGTGAGTTAGTGAGATAAGACCTACTTAATCTACTACTGGATATGTAACTTTTCTAACAACTTTACACTTAATTGAGACAAATCATTAATTTATTTCACATACAACTAAACAAATCATATAACTTACTAATATCTGCGTTATCACTCAATGATGTAAGTATACAGGGTCGATGTGAGGTTACTGTTATTCCGCTCTCAAGTAATTTCTGAATATGAAGAAGTGTCCTTCGCTTTCTCAATAAAAAGTAGCACTTGATGGGTGTAGTCATGCCCTTTACGCGAATCTCGCCTCTTTCTTTAAATGAAAACTGCGCATCAAAACACTTCTTAGTATTCAAATACCTGTAAATCAGTTTTATTTTCATTATAATTAGCAACATTATTAGTAATAACAGTTTTATTGGTCGTGGTAGTAGCAACAATGGTCTGGGTTGTCGTATTATCAAACTAAAAACTACTCTGTGACGTTTTTATCTTCTACTCACTTGTATGTAGTTTCTGAAATATTAATACAGTCAGGTGATCCGGTACTCTCCATTCTACTGGCTATACAGACTGTACTACCAAATACACCATATCGTGGTAGTCTCTGACCAACAACACCAGCCACTACCTCTCCAGAGTGAACACCTATTTGTAGCTGATCACAGAAAAACATGAATTGGAGCCATTATTGTAATGAAATGAGCAGATAAATAACACATGTCCATATTTCACCATTTATTATATATATATATATATATATATATATATATATATATATATATATATATGTGTGTGTGTGTGTGTGTGTGTGTGTGTGTGTGTGTGTGTGTGTGTGTGTGTGTGTGTGTGTGCAATAACCCACCACCATAAGAATGAAAGTTCCCATTAATCATTGAACTAGCTGCTTTTATCGCTTAAACCTGATTTAACTTTATTCGTCTCACTCGTCTGTATCTTGTCCATATTTAAATGCATACTACGACTGAGGTAAAATCTTTGACATATAACGTTATACAAATTTATGTATACTGTGTAAACGTCAGGTGGAATAAGAGTTCAATTCCATGGTTTGCAGCTTGAATGCGTGTACCATTGCAAATATAGTTGTGTGTATTACACATTACTAAACACAAGGTAGCATGGACACGCCAGGATATTTTTTACGAACATCAATTATAAAAGTAGATACAGATAGGCGTCTTAATCTATTATTAATATTTATTAAAGTAAACATTGATTATCCATTGAATATTAATGGTTAAAAACGCAGGCTAATAATTAATCTTCTCCAAGTATGGTATATATTTAAGTTCAATAAACCAGCTTGATGTTAAATTTATTAATACTCCTATTATTGACACTAGAGTTTGCACAGCATTATATTGGAAACGACATGTCCAGGAAAGAGATAACTAGCAATCCAAGTGTGCGCATCAGATAGACATAAGTGGATAAGCAGTGACATTTACCAGGTAGGTGTTTGCCCGAAAAGTACCAATGCCTACCTTAATACTATTTCCATCAACAACCACATCCCGAGATATGTCCATCATATCAAGAGCTACTTGGGCTATGTTCCTGGCATGTAGTGAAGTCTTCTCGGGAAGTCCACTCGCTAACATGTACTTATCTCCAACAGTTTCAACCTAAGTCAAAACACACACGAAACAAGGCGTTATAACGGCGTAACGCGCGACAAGCGGTCCAATTGGCAAGTAGAAGACGGAGAGCTATACGCTACCTTATAGACATCATATGCACGGGGATCAGAGAGCGCATCAAACTTCGTGTATAACTCGTTCAAGAGGTTGACCACTTTGATTGGCGAGTTGTGGCTACAGAAAGCGTTGAAGTAACAAATTCCGGTGAAGAGTATGGTCACGGCGTGGTACTTAACCGCCTCCACCGGTTGACCCTCTCGTAGCTTATTAGCGACGGATGGCGGCAATATGGAATATATCAACTTATCCGCCGTACACTTCTCGATCTCCAATTCGCGGTAGGTCTCCTGGAGTTTGTCGGTGAGGATCTCCAGCTTGTAGGTCAGCTCGTACTCGGCTCGGAACTGTTCCCTGGAGAAGAGCAGATCTCTGGTGGAATCGTGCGCCGGTATGTCACTGAGGAACAGGCCTGCCGCCAACAGTTCCTCTAAACTACCGACGCTAGGCGAGCACAGAAAGATAACCTTTTCGATTTCTGGCACGTACAGCATTTCGCCCTTTAGCCGCATATTCTTGTGACTTTGCACGTTACAGTCTTCGGAAAAACAAGGAACCGCGAGTCTTCCTCCCGAAGTAACGTAAGGCGGACAGGCCGAATGTCTCTTGGTCAAAGAAATCTGACTCTTCACCTGAACCACGAACACCTGATTGCGATGCACGATGACGTCGTCAACACTCATGTGGATTTGTGGCCGGACAAACTGAAACACGTCAGTGAACTTGATCGCTGGCTGTTCCAGTATTGGAATGATTCTCACCAGAGAGTCACCCACTTGTACAATGCAGAAATCCCGATTGAACATCACGTGGAAGGGAAACGCCTTACAGAATGCCGTTGGGCCGATCTGAAAGTCACAATTCATCAACCAATTTTCGCTATCATTGTTCTCTTCCTGAAAACAATAGCCCCGTTTATGCGAGTTTGGTGATTCTTGGGAAGTAACCTTCTCCGTAACCAGAAATTGTACGTGATCGGGACAGAACAAGCTCTGGCTTGTCAGTATTTCAACATTCATTTCTTTATTTTGTAGTTTGTTCGCTACAGTCTTTATCAATCCGATGATGACGTGTTCTAGACCATGACGTCTGGAATGATAATGTAAGGTCAACGTGCCATCGTCGTGTTCCGAGCAACGGAAGGTCGGCACACGCATTCCAGAGTAGATCGACGACAGGTGGTCGTGAAGTGCGTCCAGATTCTCGAATAGGTCTTTTAGATTTCCTCCTAAGACCTGCATGATTTTCTCATATCCGGATTCTTCGCAAAAGTCGAAGAAGGTTTCGCCGAACAACTCCCAAATTTCATCCGCAGTTAATCCTGATAATGAGAAAGTGAACAGTTATAGAGTGATTATTTTATATCACACAGACACACACACACGCGCGCGCGCGCGCACACACACACGCACCCCACATACATACACACACACACACACACACACACACATATATATATATATATATATATATATATATCGTAATAATACAATCTTTATTTCAGACTCTCAGTCCCTAATACTATAATTATCACAGTAAAAAATGAGATTATGTACAACATCACGCAGTGGTCATTTTACGGAACATGAAATTTAAAAGAACTAAGTTATCAGTACGGCATAAATATTATTAAAACAGACACTATACTGATAAGAGAAGACAACGGAACTGAAGATAAAACAACACTTATAATAATACTATTTGAACTGGACTGAAGCCTATAAATACAATTTGTGATATGTTTCCTTTGTAATTCACCAAAGGCAGGCATGCCATAATGAACAAACATTCCACTTACGTTAAAATGTTTATTCATTTTCACAAGTCGTTTAAGGCTATTATTATATCCTACAGGTAGTTTTATTTCCAAAACCTTGCGGAACAATCATACCAGAATTGTGTACAGAACAGGTTAGTAGAATATAATTTAAATAAACGCACATTGACATCATCAGAACAAAAACAAAGTTTCTAATCAACATATTTGCATTGGCATAGAATTTACAAAGTTGTCTTTTTATATCATATTTACATGAGTAGATTTATATTTTAATACCTAAATATCTATTATTATCAACATGGTCTAACTGATTATTACACAAGTACAATGGTGGAGATTTAAGATCTTTAAGTTTCTTAGGTTTGAATAACTTGAATCAAACCTTTCTTACGATTATACATTATACCGTGATCAGAGCCATATTTTTCACAAATGTTAAGTAATTTTTGCATTCCACAGGGCGACACACTCAATACACATAAATCATCGGCATATGGAACGTGGCTAATAAGTTTAAACAATCAACAATGCTACTTTTTGATCAAGTCAAACTCAATTCATCAATGTATATATCAAAGAGAAGTGGTGACAGTATATCACCTTGCTTGACACTATCAGTAACAGTAAAAATAGTGGAAGTCCCATTTCCCCAACATATTTTGGTGTTGGTACAATAATACAGATAAAATATATGGGCATATCTTTGGATAATAGCTTATTAAATAACGTAAAATAATCCACACGGTCGAAAGCCTTAGAGGCATCTAAAAAAGTCACAAATACATCAAGTTCTTTATAAAATTCAATGCATTCTTTAAGGAGATAAATACAGTCAGTAGAACGATATATATATATATATATATATATATATATATATATATATATATATATATATATATATATATTATTAATATTTTAGCCAGTGATATATATATATATATATATATATATATATATATATATATATATCACTGGTAATTTAGTAATCATAAAGATTGATTTACCTGTGATTTCAGAGGCAGTTTGCACGATGTTGTATGCAATCCTGTCTTCATATATCAAAGCTAACGATACAGGACTTGGTATCCGTACTTCTGAAGCATTCCTGGTTTTGAAAACAAAATGTACGTTGATTCTTAGGAGTCAGTATTCACAGATGAAGAAATCCTATATTGACACGGCTAGTATTGGGTGATATAGGAAATAGATATTATATGCATTCATTAGTGTGTTTGGAATCGAAATGATGCTATCATTTACATTACTTACGGTTTTAAAGTTTTATAATGTTAAAGTCTTTGATAAAATGGCTTTATTCTTTTGTATATATATATATATATATATATATATATATATATATATATATATATATATATATATATATATATATATATATATATATATATAATTTTGTTGTTCACCACCTGACAGATAGTAGTAAGTCTTCCACATCTATTTATTCTTGTTTAATTTCAATTAACTAGTATGAGTTAAATTTACTTTATGTTTATTAACATGTTTAATATCAATTACCACAAACTGTTTTAAGAAAATTGTTTCGTAATTAGCTGTCATTTTTACTTACTTTATCTCTTCCCAGATCTGAAGGCCAAATCTTCGGCTAATGGCTTTACTCAGCGCTTGATTAAGAAATCCATACTAAACGCAGGAAGAAGGGCAAACTATTACTTTATTTTATTATTCACATGGAATATTCTTGTGCGTAGCACTCATATTATTCTGGCTTCTTTCAAATGGCCCTTTGAATAATCAATCATCTTCTTTTTCTCAAGGAAAGAAATAGACCAATCACGCGTTTAAGTATTATTAAATATTTACGTTACAGGTTACTTCGGATAGAATAAAATAAACACCTTGATATAACTATAGAAAAAGCTAAACTTATTTCTACAATAAATAAACATTAAACATATAAACTCTTTCCTAATTTCATAAACATGTAACAAAGCTACAGAAATATAATACAGCATCAAAGATGCATGTAGTAGTGTTACATGCAAATACAATATTTATAAGTAATTTGTCATTATTGACTATAAATATCACAAGATCTCTCAAATGAGTCATTTGATGAAAACGTATGAGTTATATAAATAGAGACGGGTGTTTTATATATATATATAATTAGAATTATATGGCGGCATACTGTTATTTATTCGTCTTACCTCAATGAAACATCTGCGTCGGACTTTAGTAAAGTGGAGATTACCAGCCAAACATGAATGATTAATCCGCTTTCTGTGGCCTAGTAACGATTCCGTATCCGGAGGTGTCTCAGCTAAATTTGTTAGCATTCGTTTCCTTTCTGGATCCATCGTAACTGACGAACCCGTTGGCGGATGGCAGTGACTTCTCGTCGTCATGTGTCGTTTTGGGATCACTGGCCTGTGTGTACACTGGGAGAGATCCGGAATATTTAGTGTTGGTTTTTGTGCTGACATGGTGGCAGTGGTGAATGAGATTCGTTCTGAAAGATAAAGGAAGTGATGTAACCGTTAGGACGGGTTATATCTTCACGTCGAATTATTTGACATATAAAATATGCAGTTCCTCCCTCCACTTAAGAATGAGATAATGAAAATAGATAATTACTATTACTAATAAAGGACATGACCTATTCTTCTTTATCGGCGTCATACATTTTGCCATTATCTTATCTTCATGGTATATTATATGACTAAATACCTTTTCTAAATTGTAGTCATAAGCCATTCTTTAGAACATAATAAGAAATATCCAGATCGTGTGATGTATGCCTGCCTTAACGCAAAAATATATTTAACTTTAAATTTAAAATTTTAAAAACATCTATGAAGGATGATATATAATGTGAGTGGATATTTTCTTATATCAACATCTAAATATCCTTTGAGACTTATACATTCATACATCTATACATAAATAAAACTATATATACATCAATATAAATATAAAATGTTCTACACCTCCACATCTATACATGCATACGTAGACCTATGCATGTGTTTTGGCTACTCATCAGCCTGTACGGAGCAGATAATACGCTTTTCGTACGCAACAAATATGCCACGTCCACAGGAAAGCGGCTAGATGCAGGCTACGTACAAAATCGGAGGCTCATAAAAACATACCATTTGACACAAAAGCTCGAAGTAAACAACACGTGCGTATGGTTCAATAGGTGGTTATTACACACATAAGATAACTAGTTTGACACCACAGTTTTTATTCAACAGTAATTTTCTGTGGTTGAAAAGAAACCTATACATAGAGGAGTTCGACAGATGCTGACCTTAGCTTTATTTTGAGGTCGAATAACCAAATAAATCCTACTTATATCAGCCGTATCGATAAATGTCCGACAGGTCTGGCGTCGCAAGTTTTTCTCTCACCTGAGTGAAAAGCTAGGCCTTTAAATAGGCCCCCAGAGGGCGCTGGCCAATATAACATTTATTGAAGATAACAATTTATCAGGAAATTGAGGGACCAGTATAGCCAACCTGTCTTCCTGCTGGCCCCTAAATAAATAGGTATAATCACTAAACTTTGAATGCACGCGATTGGTCTGTATTTTACCAGTAAAGAGATACATACTAAAGGATTTCTCTGTACTACATGGGTTTATAATGATGATAAGTGAATTTATCAAAGTACAGGAATACACAAGGATATACTAGATTCACCCATAAGCAATAATTCACAGTGGCAATCGGGGAATCATTAGTTTCAGTAAGAAAGTTCAAGTAATAACTTGACGAGTCTTTTGAATTGGTTCCGGGAGGTAACCCCTGAAGCTAGATTTGTCCATTTGTTCCATATTTTGGTTTAATGTATATAATGGAAGGTTACTGGAGAAACGTGACGAACATATATTAGATTAGATTGACACATCTATCTCATAATTAATTTGAACATCTTTATTTAATGAAAACATTTTTCGAAAGAAATGGCTAAATAGTTATTTACGTAAACAAACATGAACAGAGAGGATATGTACTGATATAAATCGTCTAGTTTCAGTATTTGAGTAGAACGAAATAATGGCTGATTGTAATGTTGTTATTACATAAAAGTGCTTAATGTTCCGTATTACCATCATTATTACTGTCAGTATTTATAATAAGCGGATGAAGAGATTTAATCTGTGAATCATTTGTATGAAAAGACGTTGCTAAATCTAGCAACATTACATTAATCAATTTTTTCATTACACTAACTCCTATCAATTTATCTGGCAAACGTGTCAGAATTGACTATTTAAACTACGTTCATTTACATTACGTGAGATTGCTATCTAAGTCCATAAGATGGACTTAGTATTAATTAGTATCATCGAACACGGATGTTGTAGAGTAAAGGTTTCGGACTAAGCTGACTGCCTTCTCCGTCCAATAATCGAAAAATGGCTAAAGTTAGGAGGCGCCATATACGTCATCATATAGAAAATATAATGGAATGAGCGGTGCTATGGAATCTGTCAAGAATGATTTATGGTGAGACCTTATTAATGTCTCACAGTGGTCCGGCGCAGTTTAATGCTTATTATATCAGTCTGTCAATGCGATAAGTAAATAAGAGTATTCTATAGTATGGAATAGTATTGCTAAAACAGAACAATACCTAAATAAAATCATTTTTATGTTATGCTAAAATAAAATTGTTATATTTCCTTTATGTATTAAAGGTTCATAATGATATCCAGCTTGTATAAATTATGTCTCCTGCATAATATGTATTTGTCTTAATTCCTTATTTCTGTTCATGGCTTCTTGCCTTCTACCAATTCCTTTTGCTATGGCTTCTTGTCTATTACAGGTTCTTGTTATTACGTCTTTATTTTATGTTTGCCTTTTATTTGTTATGATTTTCTGTTTACTTTTTACAGTTATCATCTTGTTTGTGCAATGAATAAAATAGTTATGAACTAACACCAACAATTTCCTATGTAAGTAACGTTCGTGATTATTTCGGAAGAACATTTTCAATCGGCTGCCCTTCTTTGTTTATATATATATATATATATATATATATATATATATATATATATATATATATATATATATATATATATATATATATGCATCACATAAGTTCTAGGTTTTGTCTTAGACGGGCGTAAATGCCAAGAGCCAACAATTTTCAAATACACTCAACGGTTGTCAGTTACAGATGGTAGACTCACCGTAATGTTTAGGAATTGTCAAATATAGACGTATACTACTTCTCGTTTTATTTGATTCAAGACTATTTATTAATATATTGTAAATGACAGTGCGTCTCTTTGATGCTGATGACAGTCTCGCATAAATAATTTGTTCGGTACAGTTAAATATTCACCGTTTTAAATTGAAGTATTTCACGCAGAGAATAAGGTACATGTACGTGATATCAGTTAAATAAAAGGGTGAGTAAGAAGAAATGCTTACTTTTCAGATGTAAGTGGCACTAATACACCTTTACTACTTACTGATAAAAGAACAAAATCAACAATTGTTTAACATACCTTAATACGTCCTATTTGTTGTATGACTCGAATCGTCTACAAGACCTCACTTTGACGATTACTATTCCCTCAGTGTACTTTCCGTAACAACAAAAACACACACTACACACACACATTATATATATATATATATATATATATATATATATATATATATATATATATAAGTGGTTATGACATAATAGTTTTTTCCCGAAGTATTACGTTGTTGTTCTGGCAAATGACGTACGTCTGACAGAGTATCGCTAATGTTAGTCTAAGCCACCAGTCACTGCTACAAATCACGATCTGGTCGCTGAATTCTCTACGTTATATACATGCCTTACTCTACCCTCAACACACCACTGTCTTGTTCTAGATAAAAGAACAGCCTTCCGTTAAAGGGTAACACACACACACACACACACACACACACACACACACACACACACACACACACACACACACACACACACACACACACACACACACACACACAACACACACACACACAGACACACACATACACACACACACACACACAAGACAGAGAGAGAGAGAGAGAGAGAGAGAGAGAGAGAGAAAGATCCATCAGTACTGTCCCTACTCTTGGAGGTATTCACCTTTATCCTAGGACACAAAGATTCCACTCTGACAACGTAATTTTATTTGCATCATAATATCCTAGGTATGTCAATGTGCTTGGCTTCTCCTAGTGGGTGTCATCCGGTGGCCAATATCTGTCTCTCATAGTATCATATTGCTGCGAACTAATTATCCGCATTACAGTAATTAGCAGGCAAAAAAGTACCTCTACGTGAAAATCTTATCAAATTAGTTAATTACTGATAGACGTAAAACAATACTGTTCATAAGCTAGATTTAGAATATACTATAATAAATTGACGTTATAACACAAAGCTGCTAAAACATCCGTATCGTTGTGATATATGGAATTGTGGCAATACTTACACGCCATTAATATAAAAGCTTGCTAACATGGCCTGTGTTTAAGTTGGTCTTATATATATAGCATGCTACTATACACGGAATCGTGCTGTTTCCTTAAAAACGACTGCTAGAAGTATAAATTAGAAATAAAATGTGTTTAAGGTGAATGTTTCATCTCGAGAGCTATGTATCGAAATAACCATTTGCTTAATTAAGGACTCTACATCGAATCCTGATATCAACGCCATGTCAGGGGCTAAGATTGGGCTTCTGAATAACACACGTCTACAGTAGACACCGAATTACACTGATGCATAACGAACATTTAACGAAGTAATTCTCCTGGATTCAGTTATAGCCTTCTAAAAGGAAGGACGTCTCAGATAATGTGCCATCTCATGACATACTACTGTCTCAGGTTAATACCATCAATTTGATGGCTTAGTTCATGTTGCTAGCTATCTCTATATGGAACAGTATCTATCATAAATGGAATATTAGTTGTGGATTCTGATAAAGATGATATCGTTACCACTTCATCCGCTGACTGGCTCACTCACTTGCCCATTCACTCACTCAACCATTCATTCACTTCCTCACTCGCTCGCTCACTCACTCACTCAACAACCCAATCACTCGCTCAGTCAACCTTTCAACCACTCACTCAAACACCAACCCATCCACGTAATCACTCATGATAATTCTAGAAAGGTCAATATAGTTCTCTGTCTCCACAAGAACATTTAAAACAGTCAGTTCCATTCCGAGATAAATTTATTATTAGTAACTTCCAGGAGGTTATTTACTTTTCCAAACAAGGAGGATTAAGAAATAATCTTTTAAAATCGATAATAGATAAATATCCCAGTAAAGATTACATCAATGACGTCATCACAGAACAAATGTTGTACCTTGGAATGCCGCTAACTAGTTTATAAAATAATACCCAGTGAAGTGTTCCTGGATACAGTTACAACGCGATACTTACTGAGGTTGATTAATGTATTCACTAATAGAAGTTACAGTGATATCTTCTTTTAAAATAACTGATACATACCTGGTCGCTTGTTTAGAATATATTCAAACTTTATCCTTAACATATGTATTTATTACCGATTTTTTAAGATCATAAATAGATTACAAATAAGGATGTTTAATCGTTACATTTAGAAAGGATGAAATTGCTACATTCTGGCATTCAAACTGGAATTTGTGCTGTCGAGCGTTTTAATAGGAAACAATCAATTATGTATTTATTATATCCGTAATATTGTTAACGGGACAGTTTTCGAAGACTTGGTGAAAGGAATAGTATGTGTGACATAAAACACCTCACGTTCTATGTTGTATGAGGTGTTTATTTATTCATAAGTTTTGGGTTAGTGACAAGGCTGTTGAGTGCTTCTATTCATGACGCGCACTCACATACACGCACACAAACACGCGCGCACACACACACGCACACACACGCACACGCACACACGCACATATATATATATATATATATATATATATATATATATATATTATATATACTCACATATACAAACACACATACCTATATATATATATAAATGCACACGCACAAACACAAACAAACACACATAGAGACAAACAAAAACATGAACATATACGCATTCACACATACAATCACACACACACAAACACAGAAACACACACAAACATACAAACACAAACAAACACATACACACAAACACTCACACACATAAACACACAAATAAACACATACACATACATATCATGGCCATTAAAGGTTTTTTCTTCCAACAATTCTTAACTCTATTCTATTATCAGCTCCTCATTATTATGAGAGGGGGTGATACCTTCTGACCGTGTATCTCAAAATATCACCGTAATATAATATTAATATTTTCATTCTTCTAGAAAGAGCGATATGAAGATTATCCTTCAATTTGTCATAATATGAATAATTTTCAATCCGCTTTTTGATCTGCCGTTTTTAAAGTTCCTATTTCACTACAGTACATATATTCTTTGATAATAAATATAGGTTATTTGTTTTAATTGAACTAATGTGAAATATCAACAATATAAATAAATCTGCTAGCAAGTTGGAGAATTATGGTTATGAGTTGTGATTAGAGTATTGTAACGGATGAATCGTCGGAAGGTTGGAAGACAGTATTCTATATATATATATATAACGCCAACATTAATTACCATCCTTTGTTAATAGAGTGTACAATATCTGATAAAACCTGAATTATTCTATATCTTTTAAATTATCACTGGGAATCTGCTGGTGTGTTAAATTAATAAAGACATTAATGGATAAATTAGTCTCTTTTATTTATTTTTACAAAAGAAACATCTTATACACTGTCGAATACATACATCAAGTCAGTTCAAATGAATATAAAGAAAACACCCCATTGAACACAATTAATACTATTACCAATAATAATAAGAGAACTTTAAACTAACTACAGTAACTAACTATAAAATAGGAAACAGTAATGAAAGAATGTTTAAGGGCCATATTGGAGTGGGTGGGTGAAAATCCGGAATAAAACAGAATCCCACACCATAAGGATATCTCTCTCTCTCTCTCTCGGTCAATGTTATATGAACCGAAGCACAGTAGATTCAGATATTCACTTCAGGATCCTGAGTAGTTGGTTCAGCCGATAGCTGACCATCAGGAATCCTACTCCAACTCCGTCAAATCCAAGTACCGTTATGGAATAAAGTAATCACTGTACAAGTTAAACCCTGTTCAACTGGTTTTTGAACAAGACATAAATTAACAAACACATCCATGGATGGATAAGTTCTCTTTATTTATTTATATATAAGAAGCATCTTATATACTGACGGATATATATACATCCAGATAGTTAAAATTAATATAAAGAAAAAGCCTCCAAATCCAAGCAGTAGGAGAATAGATTAGTTATAGCCAATAATTATACAAACTGCACTTTTTGAGACAATCGTACTTATTGTATTTAGAAAAATGCATCAATGTACCTTTGATAGGCTTCTGACTGCCAGTCATCAAACAACTCGATACATTCATTCGGAATTCCTAACTGGATCATATATGTCGCTCCTCGTCCCCCATAACTGTATCCTGTATAGCCAGAACCCCACTCTAAAT
The DNA here is from genome assembly GCA_025642065.1 of Paralvinella palmiformis. Classification (NCBI taxonomy): domain Eukaryota; kingdom Metazoa; phylum Annelida; class Polychaeta; order Terebellida; family Alvinellidae; genus Paralvinella; species Paralvinella palmiformis. The sequence continues at coordinate 451,210 of JAODUP010000007.1, read as the reverse complement.
GGGCCAATAAACGTTTTAGATCCTCAATAAACTGACCCTGGTTTAAAAGTCTTGGATCTAAGGAGTGAGACCTGGAAATAATAACCTGTTCTCTTTTTAAGTAGTGATCATTATCGGAACATTTAAATAAATTACTCTTTCCAAAAGAACGAAGACACTCGGTAGATCGGTAGACACGCCTTAACACAAATATCAAGTGTAGTGGGCAATGTCTGTTTAGCAATAACACCTTTATCACGTTTAATACCGAGAAAACGCATTTATCAGCGGATTAGCCACATTTGATTCAAGGTGCAACAATCTGGCAATATTTAAATAGGATCAAAATTACTGAGTGTCGATAATCGACTAGCTAGAGAAAGCAGTGTAACGTAATAAGTTAATATGTGACACTGGCTCAGGAGAATAATTCATCTTAAGAGGAAAACAAAAATATGTCAATCACTTCGACTGCGGCCGTCTGACGTAACGAAGGTGACATCGACGTCGTCAAAAATGCAATGGACTTCATTGTATGTTATAATTGGGTAACAGGCAATTAATGTCACATCCGTGGAAATTTGCATGCCGAAAGATTTCCAGTCCTACTATTGAAATTGGGAAATGGAAATATTCAAGGAGACAGTGAAGGAGAAATCAGTCTTCCAGAAGGATGTGAAATCTTAGTGAAAATATCGATGAGTTAGTTGCTAAGGTCCAGCGATATCTTGCTCATCAAGTGGCTGACTCCGTGAAAGGACAATACTTGCACCAAAATTATGACTGGAGACTCTTTCAATTTATTCTAGCTGAATCAGGAAAGTACGTTTGAATCGCCCAATTTAATTTACCTGCTAATATTTGCAGTTGTTTAGATCCTCCTCGTTTTCTAGGTATGAATGAACCCAATTCCTGCAATACGTCAGCTACTTTGCTATTTGCCAAAATGATAGTCATGTTTATAATATCAATTTAAATACAAAGAAATATGTGTTTTTGAGTGGGACCTACTACCTTTGGCCAGGATATTGAAATCCATAACCTTCTGAGTAATGCATTTAAAATGTGTTGACCACACGAACAGGTTACATAATCCTTATAGATTAATAGAAAGTCATCAAGATATGCCACTAATTGGCAACATCTTTTTTTCCATACAACGTTTAATAGCTTGACACGAACTGTGAAATATGGAAGGCGCTTTGGCAGCTGCCATCATCAAGCTGATATC
>JAODUP010000007.1:412500-447500 GCA_025642065.1 Paralvinella palmiformis | reverse complement strand
CTCTGAGCCAATAACACTATAATTATATTATAAGAGAAATAGTGGGTTACTCCCTCTAAACCCAATTTAACTTGCATTCCATTGCATTTGGTTTACCATTTTAATTTTGGACAAGTTTTGGCCCTGTTATAAATATTATCTCCACTCCTTCAATTGACGCCAAATAGGGGCCCCTCCGTGGTCTAGCGGTAGCGTGTTGGACCACAGATCACTACCATCCGTGTTCGAATCCCGGCGTGGGCATATCTGAAGGTTGTTTCGTCTTTCACTTCCTCTCATTACCTTTGGAGGTCGCTCGGCCCATTTAGCCTACCTTGTGCACAAAAGTGGCCGTAAAACATCCATCATCACCATCATCATCAATTGACGCCAAAATATCTCCATCTACGTCACAACACAGAGATGGTAGTAAAACGCTGACTAACAGGTATCCTGCACCACACACCGTTAAATCGAAGAATTGTTATCGAATAAAGTATTCAGTGTTTTAATTTAACTCTTTTTCAGCTTGTCTTTGAACAAGACAAATATCTCGACATCATATTTATTGTCTTACACATAGCTGAAGTATGACACCAAAAACTAACTTCTGAGCATAATAAATATGCCTATATAGCATAGTTTAATCAATTTACTGTTCGCATTTTCCATTAATATTAATAAGCCAAACTAGCCATCCCAATATATAACAACAGATCGTTGAAAATTAATCCCTTGTTTTGCTAAAACGTATTATAAATATTTAGTCTAAAGGGGAAATAACAAAATAAAACATATTTATTTATATTTCTTTCTTTCATATTTAAAAATGCTCAGAACTAAACGGCTTATCTATTGTTACTCGTTCGCGAATAATCAGGTTTCTATATTGCTGTGTTTGTGCTAAAAGCTGGAGGTGCCTTTTGTTTTTCTGTGAAATAGTAGAATACCTCGCCAAGTCTGTATTACTGGTTGCCTATCAATATTCAAGACATAACTGAAATATTATAATATTGCGCTCACAAAATTGCTCGCCGTCTTGATTCTTTATTACTTGGTGGGTTATCGAGTGTTTCTTTCTATAACACCGAGATCATGACTCTTTGGGAGTATTTCATAAACATAAAGGTTGTTTAGAGTCATTAGTCATTGGTTGAACAATGAACATAAACGTGATCCTTAGATTTGAGCTCGAAACGCAAAGCATTCACCTAAGTTTTGATATTTTGGATGTGTGATAACTGTTGTAAATTGCAACATCAGTACAGTATTCGCTAAAACACGGATGGTGGGGTTCACAAGATGTTGACCGCATTATAGATGAACTAAAAATCGAGGCCGATCAGCTGTGATCATCACCATGATCATGTACATGTATTCGACTCGTTTTGTATCATTGAAGATTACACACAACATTTTCACAAATGTTCCCAGTAATGGCTTCATCATTTGTTGACTTAAACATAAATAGTATCTCAATGTCTATGTGGAGAATCAAATCTTTCTGCCAAATTGTGCAAAAAGTAGCAGCAATGTTTGATTAGTGATATTCATCCGGCCTAAATAGTGCATATTTTTCAGATGAAGGTAGCAAATATATGGAACAATAAATGAACGGTCGTAGGTGCATGTGAAAAAGATTGTAAGGAGATGTAATGAGAATATCATGTAAAGGTTTGAAAACTTATTTAGTTGGATCGGTCACACAATAGATGAGAGTTGAGGTTAGACTGTTTGTTTGGCTAATTGAGCTAAGAAGGTGTGTAATTAAGATTTGGATAAACTCGTGGGTAATTTGTGGCTGCTTACTATGTTCTTTTATGTGCGAATTACAAACTGTAAAAGCGCGTTAAATTAATTTCGAATAAATCTGATCGATCAGTGACGGATTTCACGCCATCTCGCGGAAAATACAATATCATGGATCCCGCGAATATGGGTTCAAGGTCTGACCGCGTTAGAGCCGACTTCGTGTTATACTGGTCAGCGTCATAGCGGAACCACACCCTATTAACCTTTTCCCTTATTATAAAAACCATTAACTACTGACACAAATTTTGTCTTCTGTATTGATGCAGCTGTATTTACTGAACCACCTCACAGTGTAGATGACCAGTGACATCAATAACGAAGTTGTGTGCCGTGATGAGAAAAGCTTCTACCCGAAAGAGTTCTAACGAAGCCACCTTAAACCTCAAAAGACACGGTATACTTATCTTAAACAGCTACTGAGATTCTACTACTAAGTGTGAACTTAACGAGGCCTAGATAACGTATTAAATATTCACCAGACACTGTCCGTTATTAATTAAAAGAGGTGAGAGAGACATATATATTATGTATCTGTAAAAAGTCACAGTTATAATACGGGTAGTAAGTTCTTATTCTTATTTTTTTAACCTCAATTACTGTCACTGTTTTTCACATAAGCCATTCCATGTTTGTATTACCTTAATTAATACTAACAGAGACATACACACGGCATCAGTGTCATTCTCGAGTATTACGTGCTCGGCTATTTCCTTTAGTTATCAGTTAAGACAATTTACAATAAAAATTAGAAATTATAGAACATAAATGTTATTGAAAGCTATTATAAAGTAGATAGCTTATTACAATATTTCACATTGTTTCCACATTAAAGGAAATATTGATTTATAGGTAACGTTCTCTCACTAAAACTCATTGGTCGGCAGATTACATGAGGCAAGGTTAACCAAACATGAGAAATACAATAGGAGAAATATTAAATAGTTGATTTGATTGCTATAACATATTGATCAGGTGCACCTTGTTTCCGATTCTGATGCCATATAAATATTTATTGGGATCATATTATCACATCTATTTGAGGTGTATCTAATAATTACTCATAAATAAATATATTTTATCTACCTATTCTTACAAAATTGTATTATACCATTTGGTGATTTTAAATGATTGTATATTTCTACTTAATTAATATTAGCAACAATGGTAGTCCTATACATATTATTGGTAAGGTTGTATAAGCAGCAGTACTAGTCTAAGTAGTAGTCTTATGAAATTTAAAACACGATGATGGTGAATAATTAAATGTTTTGAAATTTATGCTCTTTGATTTAGTTTGTGTTATAACAAAGATGTCATTATATCTGTACTAAACATGTTCAGTGCAAATCTTATTTGCTTTCAGGTACAAACGAATTACCTCAAACTAGTAGCTAAATCCATCCAGTCATGTAAACGAAAACAAATGGACAAAGAGAAAGAGTTATTACGAAACATTAAAGGCACTTTTCTGCAAGAAAGTTGATTTCTTACGAATCTACAACTATATATTTCAGAGAATCAATAATAAATTATAAACATTCTCAATAACCTAAATTAATTATAAAATAAGATTGTTATTCTGAATATATATAATGTCCTCAGAGAAGTTTGTTAAATCCACCAACTTAAAGAAGATAAATTTCCGTTTACATGAGATATCGAACCATCTTCATTACTGTGATGTATCTATAATGGATTTTCTAATATTTAACATTAGTGACCTTACTAACACAGTAGTAAGATTATGATCAATTGTCGTCGCTGAATACAAATATATATCTGAAGACATGAAATCTGTAAAGAATGATTAATTGTGAGGCGTTACTAATATGTCACAGTGTTACTCTGCTACTGAACTGATATTATGTCACACTGATATGGAAAATAAACAAGTACAATAGAAGGGTAACGCTGTCTATAAAACAATATATATAATTATATATATATGTATTTATTTATATTTATATTTTATCTAATTGGCAAAACAAAACCCAAAACAAAACAAAGTTAGTAAATCGTTAACTAACCTTTTAACCTTTTGTTTGTTGTAAGATTCCCATCTCCCTGTAGTTGTTACGTTGGATATTAATATTCCTTCTTAGTGTACATCAACATCAAACAAATGACATATACACCTGTTAAATCTGTTGATTAGACGAGTGTTTCCTACATCTAGCCTACAAGGTTAGGCTGCCAAGTTCCATATGTGTGTTAGAATGTCGCTATTCTAATATAATTCAGCAGCCACTGTTAGAAATCACGACCGAGCAGCTGTATTCTGTATATTACAAACACCTAGCTCTCTGTTCACTACATCACTGTCTTGTTACACTTAAAAGAACAGCTTTTGGCTAAGCTGATAACAGAGAGAGAGAGAGAGAGAGAGAGAGAGAGAGAGAGACGCCTTCACTGTCACTGTCTTCCTACTCTTGGTGGCATTCACCTTTATACCGGGACACAAACATTCGATTGTGGCAGCGTAATTCCCTTTGCATAATAATACCGTGGGCATGTCAATGTGATTATCTTCTCCTGGCGAATATTTTTGTAACTCTCGGCATGTATTATTATACATTTCCTGAACAGATCGTATTGTCTACTGGCTAATGAAATGTTGTCTGTCTGTCATAGTATTATATATCACTACGACTTAACTGACAACATTCTGTAATCAGCCGGCAGACGAAATGCTTCAAACAGCTATCAGTAGGACACACCTTCTCGACATTTTAATCTATTTCACTGGAAAAAGTAAACTAATATTCTTCTTAAATCTCGAATTGTGGTAAAGTAAAATCGTGCGTGTTTTCTATCTCGAGAAAGATCAGACATTCCGATAGATCACGACTAGCAATTATACACATCTGTTGCTACAATATATGAAATGACGTGATATTTATAACATATTTTCTTTTGTTGTATAAAAACCGTTTAGCTGTTAATCTAGGCATCAAGTCTCCTACAATTACATGTATAAATGGATATTCTCCTACCCAAAATACCGTAAAAGTTGCATACATAAATAACATATATCTGGATATGAGTTAATAATGTGTATCGTTACCTAACGGTTGATGGCTTACCATAAATTATGATCAACGTAATGAAGGTGACATGGAATAGGTTTTGGTATGTCATGGCATTAATGTGGAAATCTGATAGTAAATTCCTCACTGAAATATTTCAGTTATAAAATACTTCAAATTTCTAGTTGATTTAATTACTACTATTTTTGCAACCTGTATTACGCTCTGTAATGTATATAAAAATACAATTAGAACAATCCAAAACAAGATCCCGATATATTTTACTGGATCAATGAGATAATGTTAAGCCACGTGATAATATACATGTCTGAATGTATGTATGTATGTATGTATGTGTGTGTATGTATGTATGTGTTTGTATATATATATATATATATATATATATATATATATATATATATATATATATATATATATATATATATATATATGTGTGTGTGTGTGTGAGTGTGTTTGTGTGGGTATGTGTGAGTGTGTGTGTGTGCGTGTGTGTGTGTGTGTGTGTGTGTGGCAATTTTACTAAAATATATGTCTTTATATATTTAAGCAACCAAGCCATGTGGGAATACGGCACAGTGTACATATGTCGTTGTGTTATCTCTCTAGTCACAGCTTAACTGACTATAATGACTGACTGGCTGACTGACTGACCTAGCAATACATTCACTGAGGGAATAAGCCACTCATACATGTATTGATCCAACCAACCATCTACTTACGTCATCATGCAATAAACAAAACTATATATACGCCAGTGTGTGTTATGTGCATGCGCGCCTGTGTGCAGTGTATGTACGCGTCTGTTTTGTGTGTCTGGGGTCAATTACTTTAGTCACAGACATAGCTTACACTGATACATATTTGTAGAAGAACTGATATACAAGTGATCATTTAGATTTTCCACAAAAAAATACATCCACCAACATTTAGTTATTGAGTATTAGCTAACACAGAAATTGATTATAATTTAAAGTTTCATCAAGTCTGCCGGTAATATTACATAAAAAAAATTGCCACATTGTGGTATTTAGGCTGAAGTTCGTATTTTGCTTAGTTTCCGGTTAGTTCATGTGTATTTATCGAATATGTAATTGTTCTCTGTATCGAACATAATTGTAACATGGTAATACTCAAGGATTGGAAGAAAGGAATTTAATGTATAGTTCCTAAGATTCTCTGCGTTCTATCCTGTATCGGGTATGAGTACTATTCAAATAACTCCCAGCTCTTGCAATCTATCTGACTGACAGTCAGTTTGTGGCTTATGGCAGCGTTCGCTTTTATTAACAATCGTTTTTTATTAACAGAATATTCAATGACATTGTTACAATGTCATTGAATGATTCTGTTCATCACGCACACATATATAGTGATTGTTACAGACTTTTTATAACAGGAAATACATAATCTTTCTCTTCATGAAGTAACAGAATCCTGGTAGTATACTATAGGCTGTTGCTATTGGTCCGGATTCCGGACGTACATCAACATAGCTATAACCCCGACACCTCAACTGCGCATGCGCACCTTCTGGAATATCCGGTCTAATATAATACTGCCGCTAGCAAATTTCTAACTCTAAATCGAAGTATTTGTGTAATTATGTCAAGGTAACATGCGGTATCTCGTGGGTGGCTGACCACGTTAAATGGCGCTCCCGTCTCCACTGATTAATTAAAAAGGGGAGACGTTAAAGACCTCCGAGGACGTAATACACTCTGCCAGTTACCATCCTCGGGGTATGTCGGCTCCATCTTTCCGTACTGCGCCCCTATGAGTACCGGGGGAGGAGATATGAACAATCGCTCAATAATAAAATAAGTGACCACACTTGAAATAAATGCTCGCACTTAGTTGATAAGTGCAAACTTAATATTGTGACATTTCCTGCCATCAGACGCATTGTACCTGTATACACCACGGAAACCGGAAATGTGACTGACCAATAGCTATGAAATTGCGCATACGGGTCCGGACCTATAGCCACTTCGTGGACTATATTTGTATTGATTAGCCGACTTCTGGATCACACTTTCACCATTCTGGACCTGTACCATTTATTAACACTCGCAAGGAAGGAGGAGTCTAATTATATTTATCACTCACACTCGTGGATGATGCTGATTGATGTTTTACGGCCACTTTTGTGCACAAGGTAGGCTAAATGGGCCAAACGACCTCCAAAGATAATGAGACGAAGTGAAAGACGAAACAACCTTCAGATATGCCCACGCCGGGATTCGAACATGGGTGGTAGTGATCTGTGGTCCAACACGCTACCGCTAGATCACGGAGGCGCCCCAACTCACGCTCGTGGAAAGAAAACAGAGTGATGTCACAACTTTCTTTCATTTTGTTCTTTTTTCAGTAATATTGTCTCTCCAAACTTCACCGATGATCCGTTTGTTTCAGGTTATTGAGTATATGTACCGCTTTGATCATTTTTAAGAAAGCGTTATGTTAACTGTCACGGTTCATTAGCATACATTAGTAATAGGTTAGCATCAGAATATGTTTGTATCAAACATCAACTGGACTAAGAGATATGCTTGTTATTCATAAAATACTTATCCACGTAAAAGGTTTCCCTAATAGCTCCATCAAAACGCAGTAGTGTAAATATGTTCGGCCTTCTTTCGGTAATTAAATATTAATAATATGTAAAATTTCTGGAGTGTCCCAATTTGCTAATCTGAAAAAAAGGCGAATCTTACTCGATGTCAACTGTTTAACAAATAAAAATATTTATCCACTCATCCCATTTACTTACACCCTCACATACTAGTAGTGTACCTTTTGAAATTAGCAACAGAGATACTCAATTTGATCAATACTTTAACAGAACAAACTACTTGAGAGACAATGATTTTGTGCCATTATTATTTTCACAGTAATATAGAGATAAAATTAATGTCAACATATTGAGTAAGATACTCATCAAGCATGTTGACATCTTCATTAAAGCTAATCTTCTTTAACTAATTTCGGGCGCCTCCTTGGTCTAGCGGTAGCGTGCTGGACCACAGATCACTACCACCCGTGTTCGAATCCCGGCGTGGGCATATCTGAAGGTTGTTTCGTCTTTCACTTCGTCTCATTACCTTTGGAAGTCGCTCGGCCCATTTAGCCTACCTTGTGCACAAAAGTGGCCGTAGCACATCAATCAATCATCATCATCAATTTTTAACTAATTTAAAGCCTCAACGAATGCCATATTCTGATAGAGTGTAAAGAAAAATGTGTTGTTCAAACTGTTGTTTAAAACATTGTTTTGTCAGTAGTTGTTGTACTAATTTTTGGAATAATATTAATAAACCAAACCAGGCATTTTGATATATAGTACATAGTTATTGCAAATAATGACATTCTATCGTGTCTTTGTGATACGAGTACCTAGAGTGTTTTAGTTTGGTAGCAAAATAACAAAACATAAACCACTAATATTTGCATATTAGTTTTATTTTAAAACACATTCCATGTTGGCACATTTAATAATTAAATAAGACATGCATAAACAAAATTTTATTGTTTATTTATTGTTACCTCGATAGGATTAATTAATTGATTGGTATGTGCATGCTAGAAATTATACCTATCTTTTTGCTTTTATAAGAAATGATCAAAACCTTCGACATGTCTATAACATCGTTGACATGACAACATTCAGGATATGACTGAAACAATGGAAGGTCAGGTTATCAAGACTCTTTTCTGTTTATACTTCCTCTTGTTTAACAGATATATCAAGTCTTTCTCTTCAGAAGAAGCATACAATAGCCATATTGTTTGCTTATTAATAATTCTTTTTTAATTCATCAATTGGTTACACCACTTATTGTTATTACTTCTATATGTTATAATACCACTAAAACAGCATTTCAAACCAGTTACGTTGTTACGAGGCACTTTGCAGTAAAATCAGTGAATTATATTAAAAAGAAATATATGTTATAAAGCATTAACAGCTGTAAACAATCACTATATGGCATGTGATAAATGACATATGGCAAAGGTTCTCGGATTAGCCAAAATTTCGATTCAAAGATATCATCCTATGAATGGAAAGGATTTCTTAATATAGTGATTTCGGCGAGATTTGCCATTGAGCATCAAACAGTATCGACATGATAGTACAGCGATAACATATTAGAAAGATAAATCATCTTTCTAATAATGATGCCACACATTCCTCTATTATATTACGTTATGGTCAAACGAATCCTAAATATAAAATTATTAAGTGGACTGTACATCTAACAATACCCATGTATTCTCATGTTTCATATATTTACCACTAAATTTCGGTGATGATAATTAGTTATTTCTAACTTACTGAAGAGAAACTTCTTCATAATTGTAATCGATTCCTACGTCGAATACCAAAATATACGAAACAGATAAGCTCTAGCAGTTTATTATTCCGATATTTAGTCACGTATTCCAAACGTAATTGAAATCAATCAGTAATGGCCAACATAAACGTGCAAAACATAGACATTTTACCGAATAGAGTCCGCTAATATACGAAACAAATCAGAATATATTCCTTGTTCAATTCGCAACACGTCCCTGGTATGTTACAATTGTAGCTGTATATCCTAACTACTGCCTAACCTTGTAAGTTGTATGTCAATTGCTAAATCGATCTCCAGTTTTAGACCTTGTTTATCATCTGTCCCTTTCTGGTTATATTGAATATTCCTTCTTTTCAATGAAACTATTTTAATATTGCAAACCTATAATTAAATTGCATTTAATATTTGTGCGATATTATAACTGGGGAAAGCTCTCAGTTCAAACAATTAGACATACCTTAATGATATTAGTATACATGGTCTGGCAGCTTTACAAATGTTTTTAATATGAGGGAGTTTCGTTGTTTTTTGTGTTTTTGTGCTTTCTTCTCCAAGGCTAACCTTCACTTGTAAATCACTTCTTCCTTTAAACTAAAACCGTGCGTCATAATATTATTGCTGGTTCAAACACCTGGAAGATGTAGTAATAATTTTAGACCTTTATTGATCGAGATGGAAGTGATAATAAACTGATTATTAGTTTTAACCAAATTTAAATAAATTGTCTATCATGTTTGTCTTATAATCGCGTGTATGTAGGTAATGCAATTAGGTTATCCGGTATTCTCCATTCTAATGAATACACACACACACACACACACACAAAACCACTATATATATATATATATATATATATATATATATATATATATATATATATATATATATATATAAGTAATGTTATAAAGGTCTCTTGTGATACACTGACTTGGATGGTTTCATTTTACTGAATTCGTTAAAAATTACAGTGCAGGAAACATTTTACTATATTAAATAAAATATTCCATATAATAATAATAATAATAATAATAATAATAATAATAATAATAATAATAATAATAATGTATATTTAATAAAGCGCCGTTCCTAGCAGGAGCCATTCAAAGGCGCTGTACAAATAATATGTAATTTAATAATACCCCAAATAATGTCTGTAAAAACCCTGTAATGATTTAAAAGATAATAATTATTTATCTGTGAAAGCGACCTTAAATAGGTGTGTTTTTAGAAGAGACTTAAAATTTCCATGAGACGACGCATTTCTAATATTTGCCGGCAACTTATTCCACAAAGTGGGGGCTGCAACACTAAACGCACAATCACTATAGGACTTGAGCCGAGACACTGGCACCTGCAATAGTATCTGACTGGATGATCTGAGTTTTCGGGATGACTTTCTAATGGAAACCAGTTCACACAGGTATTCTGGCGCCATATCATTAATAGATTTATAAGTTATTAACAGAATCTTAAAATGGATACGCTGTCTAACAGGTAGCTAATGTAGTTTTTGAAGAATTGGGGTGATATGATCATATTTTCTAGTATTTGTTACAATGCGAGCTGCACTATTCTGAATTCGCTGAAGGCGATTAATGTTATAATCAGATATGCCATATAACAGGGAGTTACAATAGATCTATACGAGATGTAACAAAGGCATGAACTACAGTTACAAGTGATTCTTGTGTCAAGAATGCTTTTAAACAGTGGATGTTCTTAAGATGGTAGTAGGCAGCTCGGCATACTGATGTGACATGTTCATGCATGTTAATACATTGGTCAAAAATAACCCCTAGATTTGTTTACTGACCCATTAGGGGTAATCGAAGATGCACCCATCTGTAATGCTGGTTTCTTTAGGGATTTAACACAATGTGGCGATATAATCGTATTACTGACTCATCGATGTTTGACTTTAATAAAGTAGAGATTACCAGCCAAATATAAATGATTACTCTACTCTGTGTCGCCGTAATAATATGAGCAAGATTCTAAGTTAACTTTATTAGCAGCTACTTCCTTGCCATATGCAAAAATGATCCCGATTGACTCTTAATGGTCATTCATCGCCTATGGATCACTAACTTTTTTTTAATGAAAACAATCCGAATTGGATAAGATTAGATTTTCTCGAGATATGATTGGGGTGATACATTTTCCCTTTACTGAAGGATAATTGAGTTGATCCGAGTTGTTTAATCTGACCGCGGATCAGGCGTAGGATATCTGGGCGAGTCCCCATGGGAAACAAATCCCATTAATACAGGAATAAGTCCGATTCGAACCCACAATCTGGAGGTTTGCAACGCAGTGGTGTAATCACTTCGCCATCGAAGCGACCGTAGCTGATAACATTATGTTATGTATTACGATTTCCACATTAATAAGCGTCCACGAATACAGATGACCTTTTCCAAAGGTGACTTCTTAGATGACAATGTTCTCTTCCAATATGTTTCTATACACACTTTATCGATATATCGAGAATATCCTTCTTTTGTTGGACATGCTATTATAATATTTAAACATTTTGCTGTCAATAATTAAATGTTGTGGACTTTAAGCTCTATGATTTACCTTGTGTAATGGCAAACATAGCATTATATGGTACCAGAAATTCTCAGTGGATAGATAAGTTGCATTCAGATAAAAGAAACACATCTCAAACTAAAATTCTAACTCAGATGAATAATTAGCAAAAAGGTTATTTCGAACATTTAGTGGCCAATTGTTTGTGTCTAAACGTGGATTCTTACAGATATTCACCTATATATTTCATAGAACTAATAAAATGTTATTATTACCCATTTAAGTCTCGTTTAATCCTAAAATAGCATTGCTTTTTGCGTGGATAAATAACTTGCTCTGAGAATTCTGTTACATCACCAGCTTATAGGAGATGGAATATTTATATATGAGATACTGGACAATTTTTTACTTTTTCATGAGTTTTTTATAGTAGATGATAATGTAATATTTATATTGCTATAAAAAGGGATGATTGCATTAACTCTCAGAATATAATGTGGAATGATTAACTTCAGATATTGTATTACTCTTAACATGCCACTAAATTAGTGAGGTCTTTAGCTTCGTATTTTTGCAAATAATTTTTGCTTACTAAATAGGAATGTTCTATAAGTTTAATTGTTGTTTTGTAATTTAAAGAAGTCGCCTCCCTGGATACAAATCGCTGATGAATAGTTTGAATTCCGGATTACAATTTCTCTGTGCCAGTGCCTTGTTCCACACTACTAAAATACGCATTGCCCGTGCCAGAGATTGAAGTTCGTGTTTCCTTTTATCTTTTATATTTTGGTTCATTCTACTTATAATCATTGGATGTTAGTGACGAGTAGGTCATATAATTTATTGGATTTATATACTTATGAGGTATTTGACCCTCCAACAAATACCACAAAGTACATTATGCTGCAGTTGAGAAGTTAGGTTTCTATGCATGGAGACGGGGTATGGTTCCAGGTCCGCGCATTCTAAGGAAACTGTTGATTTAAGGCTGTATATTCCGTCCTCTATTTGCTTCTTTGGAAGGAGGCCTTATAGGTGTTTGGCCTGGATATCCAAGATTTAAATGACAGTAGCAGATACAGTACGCTCCTAATGGATTATAAGTACTCCTGACTCAGGAATAAGAACATCATCGCGTCTCGAGCGGTGGCGTTTGACACATCTCGCATGGTTGTTGTGTTTCATATAATATATAACAACTTTAGTTCCATATACAGTTCACGATAGTCGTATGTGGGAATAGAATTGTCTTTCCTAAGTCCAGTAAAGGGCAGTCTGTACTATGACTTTCCAGGGTAGCATTAGCCTGCTCTGACAACACAGAAACCCATTCTTTAACTATATAGTTTGTATAGCAGACAGTAGATCAGGTTTGAAAATGTTCGTTTTAACAACACCGAAGTTATGACGCCACAATAAGTTACTTTTACACATATGCCAGTTTTCTAATAACAATTAAGCTATCAGTTTTAATAGTGGTCGCTTCATGACGCCTAAACGTTAGACAAACTGACCTTTGTAGACAGTGGCAATTAGGGTATAAAGTGTTTAATGTGTCGCTTTGAAGAAATATACACCAGCTGGAAAATGGCTATAAGTAATCCTGCTTGTGAAGTTAACATAAACCTGGCCGACATCCGGGTAAGATGACTACATTCCTGATCATACACACAAAACATCACTCGTCCCTCATCCCTAGCCCTCTGCCCTCACATACAATCCGGTACATTATCTGCTCAACTGCCCAGCCCACCTGATGTACCGAAGAAGACTAAAAAGTTATCTCGTCCCTGAATCAACATTTCGACTAGACATCATCATCCCACTTCTCCTGGAAGACCTCTATAGACACCACCATCAACAATAAGGTCACAAAATAAATCAACACCAGGTGGGTGTGGCAAATAGGCTACAGCCAGGGGTCTCTACATCACATTTCAATGAGTTAACATAAACATTCTCACAGCAGCCGTGATTTGATTTGGTGATTCAATTTTAAGAATTTGATTGCACGGCGCCGTAAGGACAGGTGAGACATTAAACATATATCAGCATGAAAAATCGACGAGCTGCATTCTGTTCCCTGCTGAATCATCCCGAGTGTTCCAGTGTCTTATTCCATACTGCTAAGACACACACGCGTGCACACACACACACACACACGCAAACATGCACACACACACACATACATACAAAGTTGCCAGTTATTTCTCAAAGGTACCTTCAAACTCGATTCTAACAGAAACTTTGTTTTAATATCATCTTGACATTAGTCGCTGTATTTTCAGATTTATATTTTAATCAAATTTTTCACTTTTGTCTCATTTTGGTAAAACAACAAAAACATCAAGAAACAACGACTCGTAAACCGTTATTTGATCTTTTAACTACTTCTAAGGTTTTTACCATCAGTTAGATCTCATTTCTATTTCCTAAAATGAATATCAAATTAATGACAGCTACAGCTAGTTAATCTGCTGATTAGACAAACACATGTGTGTTACAATATATGTATACTAGTATAAGTCATCAATCACTGCTACTAATAACTAACCGACAGCTCTACTACCCATATTACAAACACGTAGATCTCTACTTAGCACATCCCTGTCTCCTTCTACTTAAAGGAACGGTATCTTATACAGATGACGAGAGAGGGGGGGGGGGCGAGGGAGAGAGAGCATAATAAGACCTTAGGCATGTGTTACTCTGATTGCTATCTCTTGGTGGTCACATTTTTGTTACTGGATGATTGGGTTTTATATATATATATATATATATATATATATATATATATATATATATATATATATATATATATATATATATATATATATAACATCATTTAATGGCTAATGCAATATTGACTGTATGACATAGTATTATATTACTACTAATTAATTGACCACATTACTGTAATCAGCTGGCAGACAATATGTTCCATACATCCCTCAATAGATAGGCTGCTTAATATTGATGATGTGTTCTATTTCACGGACAACAATAAACCAACATTGTTCTTTAACTTCGAATTGTGGTAAAATACGACCCCTTTAATTTGTTAATGGCATCTATCTCCTCCCCCCCCCCCCCATTAAACCTGTGAGTTTTCTCTCTGGAAAGAGCAGACATTCCGTGGTAACAGCTCTAGCCATTATACACATATGTTACCTAAGTAGGTGAGGCGACGTAAGATTTATAACCTATTTTTGTTTGCTGTCTCAGAGCAGTCCGAGTGCTATTCCAGACATTAAGCCTTCCTTCAATCAATACGCCCTTAAAATACTGTCAGAAATGGATGTTTCCTACCAAAACAACCATACTCATTGTATAAACTAATGACACCATTTCCATATCTCGATATGGCTTCATTCAGAAGATTTTAATATTGTCTTGCCACATATTATTGTCAAAGTGAGGAATGTGTCGTCGAATGGGTTTTAACAGAAGATGCCACGATAGTAATGGTGAAATCTGTCAGTAGTATCCTTACTAATGCATTATGGATGTAATGTTCTTCCAATTCTTACTAAGTGCAGTTATTACTGATTTATTTACTACGTGTTATGCACTCCGTAATCCATTACTAAAACGCGCAAATAAATAGACTAAGAGGGGATGTTAATGGGCACGGATTCTAACGGGAAGTCACAGGCTAATAGAGATTCGAAAAAAAAGATATTTCCTGTAGTTTATGCATTTTGCAAGGCCCCGGGTTCCCTCTGACAATTGCCTGAAGTTTCATAGCCTGATTTGGATATAATTAGAAAATAGTGGTATTTATAATTAATAAGAAACCGCTACAAGGTTGGAAGCTACAGTAAGATCAACCTTTTTTACAGCTAATAGTGCCATTCCTTTACATGGAAAATTGATATCAAATATTAATGTTTTTCTGACAACTTATATGAAACCATTTTTACTGCAGTATCTTATTTTCTATCAATTATTCAAATACTGGAACCTAATATTCGAATATAATCTGATGGGATGTTTGTGCGAATGCAGTTTGCAGTTTTTTCTCAATTATCCGAAGTCGAGATAAACTGCAAACTACAAAACAAAGGTAATGTAAACTTGATGTAATATATTCTACGTATGTCAGCAGCGGGTAGATTGTACAATTTATATGACAGTCCCAGGAGGAAATATTCAATGATGCAAACAATGGGACGGAGTCTCAACAAACACGTTGAACTGATAATTGACTCAGCTGATGAGGCAATATGAGAACCTAAGCTTGGGTTAAATATGGTTTGATTCTTTTGTAATTTTAATTTATAACAACATTGTATTTTGAGATGAACTATTACTAATATAATGGTCCCTCTCTTTTATGACTAAATACCTGTTACGGCTAGAAAGGGAGAGTTGTGGTAACATAGTATTAAAGGCCGTTTTGGAAAAATTGTAGGGTTCTTGGTTCAAATCCACCAATCGACTTCTAGTAATTTAAGGCTTACTTGTTCATTAAGACATAATCTGTATTTTCTTGGATGCTGATTAATTATTGTGGAATAGACGTCTGTAACCGATGAATAGACATAATATGCTTGATGTTGAGCTAAACCTTCTGACTTATTGTATGATTCAATTTCAAAAAAAAAAAAACTAAATGAATAAGCCTGAAGTAGAATATAGAATTCTTAGAATAGGGAAAGAAAGAAATATTAATAACTAAATTCAGAGTCTACTGGATGATGATATAATTTTAGCCCAACATAGGGATGTTCAATTTTATAAAAGGTTAAAGTCACATAGATATATAATGTTAAGCATTATTGTTATCATTAACCTCATCTGCCTATTTTACTGATATATCTACAAATGTGCTAATATGAAAAATACGATACTTAAGTATATATATTCATAAATATATCTCTTTGTGGTGCATATGTATTTCTGTGTGTCTAAAATCGTCTTCAAGACATAGCGTGTGGAAATTGAGTTATTGGGCTAACATTCTTACTCTACCATAGAAATAAAGCCATATCAATTCAGAAACCATATACCGCCGCCGTCGTCACAATGGTAACCTTGTTATATGTGCCATGTCCCTTTAATTCCGCAGTAAATAAGGTATGCGTTTTATTAGAAAGATTAATTATATATTTTTAGACTCAACGTAATGTGGAATTGAAGGAATGGCATCGTTAGAGCAAATTTGTTTTATATGATAAACCTATCAATAATGCACAAAACAAATATTACGTAGAGCTATTCCTATGACTATATTATTTTATTAATTTGGCACCAATTTCGAATCTGAGGTATAAGCTTCTATCTAATTATATTATTTTTCTATGAAAGGTGCATGATATACATCGATCATGCACATTGTCATTGTTTTCAAAACAATGACAATGTTTTTAAATTACATTTTATCTATGAGATCTATAAAAATTATAATTGTAATTATAATCTTAATTATTATTATTATGATTATTATTATTTTTATGGGTGGTTATTTTGAAGATTTGCCGGAGACCCAAAACAGTCATTGCCTAGTTACTTGTTACATTAAAACACTTCTTGTTACTTATGGTGAAATGATATTATATACCTTGGTGTGTTTTCAAAGTTATCGTGTCAGATCACGAAAATTATATACTAAGTGAATTTTATATTATGCTTTAATATATTTTATAAAATTACATATATGCACACGTTATGATAATATGCTCATTATCTTAATATGTTAAACGTTATGAGGAAGGACTCATTATTTCAACAATAAAACATAATAATGTTTTAATCAGGTATAATTCGGACACACAGGTAGAACAAAACACGAAGAGAATATCTCGTAACATGCTGTTATTGTTTTAACAATTGTTGGCAATCATGTAATATTTATTAATCATACAATGATTCATCTCACCATTTCACTTCCCGCATAAATCGCTGTTGGACCTTTTAAAGAGAATTAGGGAAACATCTAGGCTAAGTTAACCTTACGAACAGCACTGGGTACACAAATCATAGATTTTTAAAATAATAATAATAATAATAATAATAATAATAATGTATATTTAATAAATCGCCCTTACTAATAAGAGTCATTCAAATGTGCTGTCCAAATAATATGTAATATAATAATTCCCTAAATTGTATGTCTGTAAAAACCCTATCAGATATTTAAAATATAATTAGTATTTACCTGTGAAAGCAATCTTGAACAGGTGTGCTTTTAGAACGGATTTAAAATTTTAAAGGGACGACGCATTTCTAATATCTGCCGACAACCTATTCCACAAACTGGGGACTGCAACACTAAACGTACAATCGCTATATATCTTTAGCAGAGACATTGGCACCTGCATAAATATCTGACTGGATGAGTTTTTGTGATGATTTTCTATTGGACACCAATTCATACAGATATTCAGGTACCATATCATTAATAGATATAAAATTTAATAATAGAATCTTGAAATGGATATGCTGTCTAACAAGTAGCCAATGTAGTTTTTGAAGAATTGGGGTGATATGATCATATTTTCTAGTATTAGTCACTATGCGAGCTGCACTATTCTGAATTCGCTGAAGGCGACTGGTGTTATAATCAGATATGCCATATAACAGGGTTACAATAGTCTATACCAGATGTAACAAAGGCATAGACTACAGTTAAAAGTGATTCTTGTGTCAAAATGCTTTTAAACAGTGGATGTTCTTAAGATGGTAGTAGGCAGCTCGGCATACTGATGTGACATGTTCATGCATGTTAATACATTGGTAAAAAATAACCCCTCGATTTTTTCTGACCCATTAGGGGTAACAGATAATACACCCTTCTGTAATGCTGGTTTCTTTAGGGATTGAACACAATGTGGTGATGCTAAATATATAATATTTGTTTCATTATGTTTGAGTCTTATAATATTTTTAACAATCCATAGCCGAATATCAGCAATAATATGTTCTAATTTCTTCAAGGAAGAAGATAAATTTAATTCATTGTCAGCATCCAGTGATATATAGAGCTGTGTGTCATCGGGATACAAGTGATTTTAACCGCATATCGTTGCGCAATGATCCCAATAGGATGGGTATACATTGTGAAAACCAGAGGACCTAGAACTGAACCCTTTGGTACATCAGATAACAAAAACTGAATGTCAGATACAATACCATGAACGGACATTGACATTCTCTGGAAGCGTTGTTCCAGATAGGATTTAATACCTATAATTATCATCACTATCATTATATATATATATATATATATATATATATTTTATATATATATATATATATAAAAAAAAAAAAGTGTGTGTGTGTGTGTGTGTGTGTGTGTGTGTGTGTTTTAGGGTACATAATAAGAGGCAACAGGCACAGAGCATCAACATATTTAAACATCCTTCGAAACCTACCTCCATAAATCTAAATACAACTATACATACATTAATCTAAAAATTAAATGTTCCATACCTCCACATATTGATAAATGTGTGCGTATACCTAAGCATGTGTCTGGTCTACTCATCAGCCTGTGGGAACCAGCTAATTCGCTTTTCGTACGCGACAAATATGTCACGCCCACAGGAAAGCGGCTACATGCAGGCTACGTACAAAAAGCGGAAGCACGTAAAACATACCATTTGATACCACAGCTCGCAACAAACAACACGTGCGTGTGGTTCAATGGTGACTTGCTACATACATATCATAAACTATTTTGACACCACAGTTTACATTCAACAGTAATTTTCTGTGGTCCAAAAGAAACCTGTATATAAAACATTTCGACACCTCAGATGCTGACCTCAGCTTTATTCTGGGTTCGAATAACTGAATAAATCCTACCTATATGAACCATGTATCAATACACGTTCGACTAGTCTGGCGTTGAAGCTCAAAATATTTTAACACTAGACTGGCTGTGCTGACACATGACCGAGTGAGCGCAAAAGTTACAATTTCAGACCTTATTTAAACGTGATGAGCTTGATCATTGAGTTAATTACGCGGACCTGTTTACAATGCACCAATACATGTAAAGTAATTCTTCGGTTGTCAATACCCTTTTCAGATTTATCCAATAGCTTCTACATATTGTTTTCTTTGTGTGAAATACATTGATGTAAAAATGTAAAAACATTTTAAATATTATAATTGTAACTGAGAATGGTACAAGAAAACGGCGCGTACACGTTCGTACGTACACGTAGTTTGTATCGTGGCTGCATTCAATAATCTTATATGGAATCACAAATTTATGTATTATTTAAATTTATGTACAGTTGGCTCCTTCGTTCCTTTTACAAATTTCCACATTTCCATAAGACGTATAGCTGGAAAATACAAAATAGAAGAAAAAAACGCTGACGGATTTTAGACATCTAGATTTTTACTCATAACACATTTATCTTCGTCTTAAAGGCTAATGTGCATACTGTAGACCAGCTTAATTTGACGACAGCAACATTTGGCGATTTCGTCACTTTGAACATATTGGTGACAGTAAAAAATGGCGAATTTTGGTCTGTCAGGAAAGTTGATTTATGCTTTCTTTTCTAGGCCATTCGGGGAAAACCATATTTCAAAGCACACCGTTATTCACCACCCATAACCAAATCTGAAGCAGACTAGATTATTGGCCTTTATGTAACAAGTAATTCCATTGTAAACAAATTGCATTTAACATGGTGAGAAGCTTATACCAAACGGTATATAAAGAGGTGTAAAATTTTATGTTTACTTATTGTGTTTCTATTCTCAGCAAACGAATATAAATTATAACAAATCTC
The DNA here is from genome assembly GCA_025642065.1 of Paralvinella palmiformis. NCBI lineage: Eukaryota > Metazoa > Annelida > Polychaeta > Terebellida > Alvinellidae > Paralvinella > Paralvinella palmiformis. The sequence goes on along the minus strand of JAODUP010000007.1, from coordinate 427,022 downwards.
GTCAGTGACTCCTTGACATACAATCGAAAAATTGCAGACACTCAACTCAGCCTCAAGTTCACTAGACTCAAACCTCTACACGCAGGCTGGTTGTTTCATGCATTTGATTTCGCTACTCCACAAACTAATGTTCTCAAACATGGTTGGAAAAAAACAACAGGACTATTGATCGCTATTATGGGTGATTCTGATGGGGACAATGCCAGGGACGAATGAGCTTTAAGCGAGTGATTGTTTTATTATAAATTGCCATGTGAACCCATTGTTGAATGATTGGTAATATTACACATATTCAGTGTGTTATCAAAGTAGTGCTTTCAGCGTATAATATGAACTTTTGTACAACATCATATTTTGGCAACAGGAAAAAAATGGCGATATTATGTCACTCGCCATTTTCGCCATTATTTCATATTCTCCAAATTAAACAGATCGACAGTAGTCAGATAAATTCCCTAACACTGGTCAGTTGGGAAGCTGCGAGTGTTGATCGTGACGTTATCATGTTACGCCAATTTGACTCATAGCCGGAAGGCTTGTGTCCAAAATTTGCCGGGAAACAGTAAGTGAAGTTATTTGTGTGTTTGTTCTTTGATAAGTCACAAATTAATAAACAGATATTGTTCTTGGTTATTTGGTGGGTAGCTTTTACTATTAGTCTGTAGTTCTGTACTCGGTTTTATTGTTTTTCTATTAAAATCGACCCTAGACCGAGTACTATGACACTGATACTAGACTGGGCCTTGGAACACTTGTCCCGGTTGAGCATTAATGTCGTACACTGTATATATATATATATATATATATATATATAACTATTAGTATTAGCAGTAGCAGTAATAGCAGTAGTAATAGTACTGGTGCTAATAATAGTAGAATATGCAGTAATAGTAGTAGTAGCAGTAATTTCTAAGGTTTACACAAACTAGTTAATAAAATGTTTGTATTAGAAGTTAAAAGTCTTGTCGTCATCGTTAAGAAACGCAACGGATCTCGTGTAATGATTTATTGAATAAATGGTTTATTCGTTCATTTGTTCGTTCTTTCATTCATTTATCTAACATATGATCGTGTAACCATCGTGTGATCACTGTTCCTCAATAACCATTCCGATTCCGGAGACATTATCAAACGAACAGTTCATATTTACCTATTTTGGGGGCGAATCTCTTGTCCGAGTTATATTTGCTAGTTCCCAAGCTGCCAGCGGTCAAACGTACCGTCTGATCTGTCATCGGTTTTATTTACACACTACTTGGCATTGTCTGGCAAGTGTGTACACAGATATTGTACGATCTGAGACATCGATATTTTGTACCGAATTCCGTCTCTAGTTGAGATCCGGAAAGGAAACTCTTCTCTGATATGTCGTTAGTTATATTATTCGTCGATTATTAGAACCCGGATTGCCACCTGCTCGGAAAAGACGTTTGTGTTGGACGAATACGAATTACCTCCGCTATAAGGAAGGAACGATCGACTGTTGTCGTGTATCCTAGATCTACAAACAGGTGTAATAAAAGAAACCATTCCGCTATCCGGAACGTCATAATGTCCGCCTGATTTCCGGGATGTTGGCGAGAAACAACGAGATCGAACCAAACTGGTATGTATCAATAATAAAAATGTGTAACCATTTGCTACGTTTAAAATGCGAAATACATCCTCCATTTACCGTCAAATGTTTGTTGATAAATACATCCTCCATTTACCGTCAAATGTTTGTTGATAAATACATCCTCCATTTACCGTCAAATGTTTGTTGATAAATACATCCTCCATTTACCGTCAAATGTTTGTTGATAAATACATCCTCCATTTGCCGTCAAATGTTTGGTACTATTACTATTTCCTCGCACCTTCTACACTTACATATTACATATTAAGTGTTTTTAAGTCCATCAAAACTCTAAGATTAAATCACTATAATAATGTTGGCCAGATTGGCGATATTGTATTATTAGTATGGACCATTTCGATTAAATTAAGGCTGCTTCTATAGTCTGTGATTTGTAAACACCGGTATCAATTATAATAAACAAATTAGAATTATCTATATTTCTCGGGCATACCAAAATCACACTATCTATTGCTGAATATATTTATAATATTTTATGCTATATGTGTATCTGGGATAAAGAGAACTTATTCTTTCTAGTGGGTGGAATGTAGTAATCGTCACTTACACACACACACACACACACACACACACACACACACACACACTAATTATTATACTACACCGTTGACAACTCTACACCGCGGTAAACATTTGGTTCTCGGTTGATGGCTCCTCATTAGCACCAGGTATCTTTCTTTGTAAACTTTATACAAATATTTGTTTCTGCTTTAGAGTTCTCATTACACCGAATCAACCGGTTATACATTAACTTGTACCTAAATGGACCGACTAATCTGTCTTCAGTGATACGTGAAGTGGTAAGTATTTAATTCAGTTTGAAACATATTAGAGAAGACTATTATGCGAGATATGATAGTTTTCTGTAATAGACAACTTTAAAACCAGAGATATACGGTTTGAACTGAATAATATACGTTCAAATATATATATATATATATATATATATATATATATATATGATTCATATAATTATAATCTGATGTTAAAGAATCTTATACTGTATATCAATCTTTTAGGTGAAGCGAGTGATATAATAATTTTCATTCCAGTCTTTAATCGATCTTTTGTCTGTTTGCAAAATAATGATTATTATAATTAAACATACTTGACCGACATTTTAAATTTATTTAGTCTAATTTGGTGGATGTAAATATCTTTTAACTAATAATATCCTGATTATTTTCTTACATTCACTTCCTAATAAAGTTGGCTTATGCACGCATCCGACACTCATTATTTACAACTGAATCCCTTTTCTGCCCATTATAAATTCCTTTCTAATTACCCCATTTAAGCCAACAGATCCGACGTTGGAGACTATTTTTAAATCGACGTCCTGTAAAACATACGGCGATTCGCTAGTGTTTTTCCCACAGCTATCACCTACCGTGTTGCCCGTGTGGAAGAAAAATGAGAAAACTCGCCGGGTAAACTAAACGCGTCCGTAAGAGGAAAACTCGCCTGGCTCAGCCGAAGGCAGCAGCGAGCGCTCCACAATTCGAGCAGAAAACATTCCCTTTGCTGCCATATTTTAAGCTTAAGGGTGCCGAAGACGCATTTCCTGTCGGTGCCCAATTAAACACGTACTTCGTGTCGAACGGAGACCCGAGAAGGGGCGCCCCCTGCCGACTGGCAAACATAATGACATTTGAACAAGCGACGGATTTACTCCTAGCTCGCTGTTCTCGTCACACTCGAGCCCCTTTCAAGCTCGTAATTAGTGTATCGTTTGCGTCCAACTTGATACGTCTCCCATAGGGAGGAGGGGAAAAACACGGGGGGGGGGTACTGGGGGGTGTTCTAGTTGAACCGATGTTGATGATCTGCATTCCGCTCTTCGTGACGTCGTCGCGCGGCCGGAAGGTTGCCATGACGACGTGCGTCGACCGTCATAAATGGACGATTGCCGTCACCGTCGACGTTTATTTGTGTAGGTAATGAAGCGAGCGATGACCTTGATCGTCTTTATCTGTATCCGTACATCTACAACTTGGATTAGTTCCGGCTATTGTGTAAACTAGCCTCGTCCTTTAACACTTACTGGATCGAAGAGTATAGATGTAGACCAGGGGAAGTATCTTAGACTTGTACAGTTGAACATGTATAATCCGACCAAAGAATTGGCCGACGACGAGTGAGTTGTTTTGTATAGCCACGGTGCGGGTCACGCCAGACAGACTAATATAAGTACGGGTTGGAAACGGATTCGAAACTTCTCCGGGATGTATCCAGCGCAATGGTTTGTCCTATCGCTCACGCCTCCATTGATTTTCAATGACAGAAATAGCATTATGGCATCGAGTGATCGGATTCGAAAGGCAGTTTCTTTACGAGTCGGACGGCCGGTAATACGGATTTTATTGTACGTATTCAGGGGAGGTTTGTTGAACGGCGTTAAGCTCAGCGTTAAAAATGGCACCACGCCCCAATGGTGTCGAAGCACAGACCCGATTATCGCGCTGAACGTAGTCTGGTCAGACTAAATGCTATTACCCGAGTAGCAAGGCGGTCACATGATTAGGCGACGTTCACGTGATCGCAATATTTGAGGAATCTCCAGAGTCGTGCCAGACAAACTCGCCTCGCCAATTAACTGTATGTCTAGCGATCCAGACGGCAGGATTGCGGTAATAAAGCGAAGAATTCGAGATGTAATTAGCGCGATGCTAATTCTACATCTCCGGGGTGTACATCACCGAAAGGTCACCTCTCGCCCGCCTCATGATAAATAAAACATCTTTCTCCGATATTCTGTATATGACGTGGACCAATTGAGAGACGCGACTACGACAATGTTGTTCCTGCACTTTCCTAATTCGCTATTTAAAGTCCTTATCGATATGGAACGCCTCAATACTGTGGAACTTCTGAATGGAATGATTGAGATACCACTGTACTTTATCAGCTCTCATTATATTATACACGTTCTCAAAGTCTAATAATAATAATAATAATAATAATAATAATATTATTATTATTATATACTTTTTTACTTAATGTTCATAAGTAAAAAGTGAAATTAATTGGTCATCTTTGGATGTTGATATCGCAAAGAAAACACGATGTTTACAGAAAAAAAGACAAAATATACATTTTGTAACAAGCTCTCATTTGAGAAGAATTTTGAATGTAATTAGAAAACGTACAATTAGACTTTAGCCATACCCACCACCCACCCCCCTCCAATCGGCCAAATGACGCATGCGCTTTAGGAGGTACATGATTAGTGAACTATCGGAAGCTAAACTAGAAACTACCTCATAATATAATATTCTAATTAGTCACATGACGTGATATAGGATCTCTCTCGTAATTATTCTTTTTGTTTTTGTTTTTGGCTCTATTTTAATGAAAGTAATATTCCCCCAAAATATATAAATAACCTATAGTCAATTGTTAATTAATTGGCTAATATGCATTTAATTAGTGAATACTTAAACAAATCTTAAAAGACATCAAGCTCAGAAACTTCCAAGTACATTCGTTCATCAAGTTTTCGATTTGCAGGAAAATACGATTCCGTTGTTTTAGGATAACAAAACCTGATATACAGTTTCTAGTTTCTGGGAACTTTTATGGCTTTCGTTTCTTCGCGTTTTCTTCAATTATTATTTCTATGGATTCGGAGAAAGCTTCTACGAGTATATTATTTGTTTTACATTCCGTTGTCGCTTTGAAGTTAAGTTTTACATGTTTTATTGTTTAAATCTTTGGAATGTTGTTCTGACGTCTGAATATATAAATATATATATATATATATATATATATATATATATATATATATATATATATATTGTGTGAAAATATATATATATATATATATATATATATATATATATATATATGTGTGTGTGTGTGTGTGTGTGTGTGTGTGTGTGTGTGTGTGTGTGTGTGTGTGTGTGTGTGTGTGTGTGTGTGTGTGTGTGTGTGTGTGTGTGTGTGTGTGCACTGGCAGCAACTCAATCCCATGTCCCTTTTTGTACTTTTATTTGGGGTGGGAGGATGTGAAGAAAGATCAATGGCTTTAAGGTTCTCTTTTCCATTCCGTATGTCGACCAACATATATAATAGTGCCCTATATGTTATCGATGTACGCGCTGCCAACACCCCCCCCCCCTCACACCTGGCCGCGCTCCTTATAGCCAGCAACACCGAGCCAAGGCAACTCTCCATTAATAGCCAACGTTGGTTAGGCACGAAGATCGTGCCTTAGCAACGAGCATAAAGAACCGCTGGCAGTACTCCCGACACTTAGACGGCCGACCTATTATAGAGGTGATCATGCACTCCTGGGGCACTTCGGCGTTCCTTCAACTCGTAATTAGACCGTGATTTGTCGGCCACTTCTAATGCGACGTTGTTGGTTTTTTTAAAGCGATCCGACTCAGTCACCGTCCAAACGAATTTCACTTCAAATTCGACGATCGAACTGTTGTCCCGTAGAAAAAGGGGGATCGGCTTCATCGGCAAGCCGTGTAATTTGCCGCCATAAAGCCTCGTTATAAAGCGGAGCCGGCACAAAGAAAGCCGGGAACGTTATGTCGTTTGATGGCGTGGCCTCGTCGCCCGGCTCGCCAGTCTAGTAAAACGTCCTAGGCGTTGGTTCATGGCAGGCAGCAAACGCGTCGTCAGTCGCTTCTCTTGGATTGGCCGCAAACGGGAAACATCGCTTCCCATCGAGTCATCCGCCAACTCTGACTCGTCCAATGTTCGTTCGAGGAATGAAACACCCCACAGACGGAAACAAAACGGCGATTCGACTCCGCTGCTTCGATAGCTGCGGTGCATCGCGTTAGCAGTTGCACGCCATAAGCGCCACGCGCGTGGACGTCAGTAACTGGCTACTTTGCGCCGTCTTCCCGGCGACGTTCAAAGTGCCGCCGTCCCACTTAGACTCCTAATGAAAGAATGGACACTATTTGGCCGTACCAATCAATATATCTAAGTAATGGCTTCCCTTCTAATGGCTTCGTTTGTTTATCTCGTTAGGCCGACAACTAACATGGTTTTAGTAAGGCCGGTTAACCACGGCATTCGTCGAATATCAAACAACAAACCACATCGGGCTGTACGACACAGAGTTCTATCGATTCCTGGACCTTGGCCATAAGCGTTCACACGTAATAATTGACACGTTTGTCTAATACCCTCTCTGCGACCATCTCCGCTGACCCGGAAGTCGACCATTTAGAGGTTGTTTATGCTCTTATGCCATATCGGCCGTTTAGGTTTTCGCACGACGAATGAATTGGCATAATGATAAATATGTATCTAGGACAAACTGGTCTCATTCAGAGACACATTCATATACACGTAATAATAACGTGACAGGTACACAAATAGGGACAGACGACGTCAACAACAACAACAACAACAACAACAACAACAACAGTAAGAAAATAATAAACATTATAATAATAATAATAATAAGTACATCACTAATTGTAATAGTAATGATGATGATGATGATGATGATGATGATGATGACGACGATGATGATGATGATGGTAATTGATAACATGATAAGGTATAAATGGCATAGGATGTTTTGGGAAAGACATCCCAGTGTCAATCATATCAATGTCATCTCAAGGGAGTAACAGATAAGATGGCATTAGTATATGCTATAATTATAACCAATACGATATGTCACCGAATCAGAGTACCTCTCGGACGTGACTCCACCCCTCCTCCCCCCCGCAACAGTTATTGAATACCTTGAAGCTGGGATGTGAGAACGAATCGTTTCAACCCCATAATATGTAAATGAGCCAATTTGATCGGGTCATTTTTTTTATTATACCTGTTTGATGAGCATTCCATTTGATACTGTCTATTTCTATCAGTTGCTTATATCAACAGCTAGCGGTACGTCCTATACTGGTAGCCAAGTACATCACCGATGTCGTTGATTGTATTACATGATGCGGTAACAACATCATCCTATACGCACATACGGACCGTGAGAAGAATTCATTGAAAGCGCTCCTCAAATAACTGACACCGTCCTCGGTTATGTGATGGGCAATAACTACTTCAGATCTGAAGCACCATATCACGGTGTTTCCTATGTGGTTATCTAATCCTCTATCTCATAGTCTCATCCTCGTCTATCTGTCTACGCTTTCTCTCTCGGCCCATTCTCATAGCGTTTCTGGCTCATTTTTTCAATCTAATTCCTCTCGTTGCTTTTTTTTTATTTACGTTGTTGGAGGGTTTTTATCGTAGAGTCTCCTTCAATCGGTCGCCTTCGTCATCAAATCCGTTTCGTTGTATTTGTTTGTTTGTTTGTTTACGCTGAGTTGAAGATATAATGTGGTACTTCTGTACGGAAACGATGATAATCCTACGAGACACGCCCAGTTAATTCGCTAATGGTAGAGAGGAAAAAAACATTATGTGTAAAGATTTGTTTAATGAATCGTACAAAATATAATATTTGTTGTGTGAATGTATGATTTTTAGCTGTTTGTACATTATTATACAGTATGTGCGTGCGTGCGTGCGTGCGTGCGTGTTTGCCTGAGTGTGCGTGCATGCGTCGACTGTGTGTTTGTAGCGTGGAATAAGGCACAGGTAAATATAATTACAAATCGTTAATGTACCATCTGGGCAATTCATCAGGATACTCAATAAGGACTAGTTACTTTTCATTTTCAAACGTGGTGTGTACGTGTGTGAGTGTCGGTGTGTACGCGTGTGGTATGTGCGTGTGTGCGCGCGCCCGCGCGTGTGTGTGTGCACGTGTGCACGTGTGTGTCGATTTGCGTGCGCTGATGTCCAAAACATCAGTCAGATCTAATACTCAGACGCATGTAGGAAATATCAAGATAATGCTATCCAAATCAAATGTATTGCAGTGACATCTAGTGACATTATTAGCGATATGCCCCATTCCGTAATATTTCATCTGGTTAAGCGTTCTCTGAAGGAGATAAACATCGGGAAACGACGTATCCTAGCATGAAGCGAGTTCTGTTATTGTCATGATTTACTGATCGATATTAGCCGCTTTATTTAGCACTATACCGGTTAACCCTTGATGGTGTACTGTCATGCCATCTAGCGGAAGCAAACACAACCACTATAATGTATTGACTGGGTCTCGGTACTGGAAATTGCCCTCTAAACTACGAACGTTTGTGGTGATGCTTCACACAGATGTCTATAGGAGGTATCTCTGTGCTTCTTTGCATTCGTCTATATAGACGTGTCTGCGTATAAGAGAGTGGGGGGGGGAGGAGAATAGAGGCAGACAAATAGACACTTCTAGATAACAGCACGTATGTGCAGAAGATTGGCGAGTGTTTGATAATGTTATTCAACAAGTTTTTACATAATTATTACACAATCTATTTACATGCTTATTATTTTACATAGTTATTTTCAGAAGTATTGATTTTGAACTTCTGACTGAAGTGAACATATTTTGAATGAATAGATGAATGAATGGATGAATTAATTCATGGTTCATTTAGTTTTGCCGCTGGCATCATCTGGGAAATGTATGACTAGGAGGCAATTACTGAGCTAAATGAGACGATCAGGCGTGGATCCCTTATTTAAAGATGAAGCGCCTCACCGACCCAGGGAACACTGGGATTCGACCCACGACCTAAAGGTCTAGACTGAAGTACGGCATCAATTGCGCCACGGCATAATCCCGATAAAGTGTTTGTGCGACGGCGCTAATGAAACGCGCCCTGAAAGCCTGTCTTTATCACAAAGACCGGCAGTTCCCCCCCCCCTCCTAGTGCCGCTTTCATCGCCGCGGATTAATCATTTTAATATCGCATAACTTATAGTTAGAAGGTGCTAACCCAAACTGGTGTAATTAATATATATTTCTTCTTGAGCCTGTATTATGTCTTTCTTCGTTAGTTGAGACAGATTCCTGTAATACAAACAATTAATGTCTACCGGTTCGGAGTCAAGAAACGGCTGGTTATTTGATCCCGAGTGTGGTTAGTGGGGATTAACGAGAGATCGTGATACTAAATGGTCTTTCTGGATGTATGGGTGTGTCGTTTAGGGTCATTAACTTACTGGCTCTCTTACCAGGAACCAACACCAGGCTACTTCTGGATATCTCACAGTTAATTACTATCATCATCATCATCATCATCATCATCATCATTAGTATCATCAATAGCATCATATCATATCATCGTCATTATCAGTATCGGTAATGTTAACGTTATTCATGTTGGTTATGTTATTGTTATTGTTGCTTTGGTGGTTTTCTTTCTGTTATTGTTAATGTCGTTATTATTAGTATTATTATTATTGTTGTTGTTGTTGTTGTGTTTGTTGGACCGTATACACTATTTGTTCATCATCGAACATCAGACGTTTACACACACACTACTGCTGCTGTTAGTGCGGATATTGCTGTTTTTGTGGCAGTTATTGTTTCTGATTTTGTTATGTACACCAGATGTTTTGATACATAATACTGCTGCTGTTGGTGCGGATGTTACTGTTGTTGCTTTTATATACCAGATGTTTTGACACAGACTACGGATACTATTGCTGCGAATGTTATTGTTGTTTTTCTTTCTGGTATTATTTCTGCTGTTGTTATTATACAAGCAGATGTTTTGACAAACAATACGGCATTGTTAATGTAGATGTTATTATTGTTGTTATTTATGTTGTTGTTGATATTATACAAGCTGAGGTTTTGAAACACAATACGGCATTGTTAATGTAGATGCTATTATTGTTGTTATTTATATTGTTGTTGATATTATAAAAGTAGATGTTTTGACACACAATACGGCATTGTTAATGTGGATGTTATTATTGTTGTTATTTATGTTGTTGTTGATATTATAAAAGTAGATGTTTTGACACACAATACGGCATTGTTAATGTGGATGTTGTTATTGTTGTTATTTATATTGTTGTTGATATTAAACAAGCAGATGTGTTGACACACAATACGGCTAATGTTAGTTGAGGATGCGCCATTTCTCCGGATGATATTGACACCTTTACTATCCGTCTACTTCCCACGGGAGTAACATCTACATGGAGGTTTGTTTCTACATTATAGTTACACACAGTTGAGCGACAGGTCTATGTCAGTATGTGCCATCTTCCATCTTCCTAGAACAGATTATCTAATTCCAGTAATACTAATTTTTAATGTACATCAGTGCACTGGAGACAAGAATTAATCATCGACATAATGCCTTCTCAGACATTTATTTTATTTCATTTTCTAAGAAAACTCGGATCAGTCGTGAATCTTTTGTTCTTTATTTATAAAACAATTGGCTTTGTGGGCAGTATTCGCCGAACGACTGAGCATGTATTAATATGCAAGCCTCGCCATCCATCTAGGTGATTTGTCTTAGAGATGCGTGCGTTAATTCTCCATCGATTGAATAAAACAGATACATTTTGTGCGAATGAAGTGATCATTATTACGTACCTGAGAGCTTCCATTGCCATTCCGCGTGAAGAGTTGAACTAGTTAACCCTTCTGGTGAAAGATAATTATGTTGATGTCTAAAATCAGTGATTCCAGACAAAGATAATTAGACAACAATCCGACGAAATAGGATGAAGCCGATCGTAAGTGATGAGATTTTCGCGATTTACTTGATGCACGAAGCAGAGACACTTACAAACCGTTGAAGAGATCCAACCTTTTGTAAAGCTCGCTCCTACTGTCTCCAAAACAAACTCATCTTTGTGATCATTTGGTGCTAACTTAGTGTTTCTACAAGAGACAAATCCCTATGATAGTTATCTACGTTAACGATCCTGATATATCCGTCAACTAGTTTACGAACGATAGATGAAACACCGAATACGAATAAGGCGTTTCGATGGCGCAGTTGTTATAGTACTGTGCTGTAAATCCCCAAGTTGGTTGTGAGTTCGATTCCGATTCATAACTATGTTTACGAGTTATACTTCCTTGTGTATTTGTTTTCTAGATTTCTAACAAAGTTAAGGGTCTTGCTGGTTACTCACCATTAAGGACCCATATAACCATATGTTATACTTCCTTGTGTAGAGCCCCTCCGTCATATGACCCAGATGTAGCCAGTGTCCAGGTTAAACAACTCAACCCAACCACAAGAAGAAATAGCACATAGATTGTCTCTCGTTTTCTTTAATTTTTGCTTCATTCGTAATATATAATAAATCTTAATGACTTCAACACTTGGCAGTTCCCTAATCGATCCTGTTAGTCCATGCATGTATTTATTTGGTTCGGTTTTACTGATTACTGGCCATAATCATAAGATATTGAAGTTTATACTTCTTTTTGGCGAATGATTGCTTTGGCTAATCTCGGCGTTATTTCAACTTGAGGTATAGGCCCTGATGGGTCTACGAAAAATATGTTTACTGCTGAATGAAACATCCTAGAGGGATCGGCAACAGTGAAAGTCCATATGACTAATTGGAGGTCAAACCGTGGTCATTATGGGATTTGCCATCTGTTTATTTGGATGCCAAATAATTCTAAATTATGTTGAATACATTAACCTAATTAATAAATACGTAATTGATACAGTCATACGCATAACATTGTTATATACACAATTCCTGCAAGCGTTTTTATCCCCGTAAAGGTAAGATACACATACCTAGCAATCAGCTGGAATAGCCATATGACTGTTCAACACACGTGTCTGCTAACTCTTATTTCGGCGTATTTAACAAACTTGATCGAATGACTGTTTTGTAAAAAGTTCCGAAGTCGTATTAAGATGATAAACAAGCCAATTCCTGATATCAGACAGGAAAAGAAGCCTCCGTGTTGCTGGAGTTATGTCAGACATTTTGGGTCTTCGCGTTTATCAAAGTTGTCTATATAACGCTTTATTTAGACATAAGGAGCTTTTGGTAGATTCACTTACACCAAGTCATCCCATTGTCAAGTATCTTAACACGGAAACAGGACCATCTCGAGCGATCGTATTTTTTGTTTATTGTTGCCGAAAAATGTTCCGTTTGATTCCTTTCTTACTCAAATAGGCAACGAACCATTTTGGAATGAGAACATTTCCAAAACTGCGAAAACGAATTCTACAGATCTGATGCCATGTTAGTTGGTTTATTTGTTTCTAGATTTCTAACAAAGTTAAGGCTCTTGCTGGTTATTCACCATTAAGGACCCATATAACAATATCACGATGTACTATATTTAGAAACCATCCATAGAAGCAATATAAATACACAATAGGCCATCAGCTCGGTCAGAAAACAAGGATCCATTTAGGGGACTACATTGGAGATAAGTATTCGCGCTGCTGTATGTTATCTTAATTTTGTAATCACCGATCATGGAACAAGACCATTCAAAAGATTACATCAAAGGTCACCACCGAGTTGCTGAATTCCAATGGACGACTCTCGGCGCTACTATGACATTCGTTTTCCCGAGTGTACCGTAATAATCAGCTCGAATCACCTGAAACGAGAACTCATTCTTTGTCGATATATTAATCATTTGGCATGTAGAAATATATTTTATATATTTATTTATTTATTTATTTATTTATGTGTTACACACACACACATACACACGCGCACACGCACCCCCCCACACAAAACGTATACTTTACATGCATATATATATATATATATATATATATATATATATATATACACACATGCACAGACACATAGACATGAGGGATAAGACAAGATTAGTGAGACACGGGATGTCCAGAGTTTGTATTTATGATTCGTAATATTCTCTCAGCCAGTGCCTTATCAGATACTCGTTAAACACTCCCACACAAACGCATTGCATGCGACGCACCGGACAGATAACAACAACAAGAATAATTTTACTCTACGTAGCCGTCCCATTTAAGTTCGAGCTTTTCCCCCATTCTCTATCATTATTCCATTTAATGGGGTTAAATAAAATCATCTTTTTCTCGGCGAACCAAAGACAACGAGATGCTCCGGACAACGAGACGGCGACAAAAATATACTAATCGACATCAGTTATGGACGGCCCCCCCCCCCCCGAAAAATGGATGATGCCTCAAACAATCCATATCTACTGCACCGGAACACCTGCTAGATCTCACTCCAGTCGGGCGGGGGACAATCACTGTCGACGGTAAACTCGTCGTTCGGGATCCATTCGTCTCGATATCCGCCAAACACCACAGCGAACCGCACGATGGCGTGATGTCATGAAAACACGGAGCCCGGACTCCGACGAAACGAAGTGTTGTTGTCGCGAATCCGGAGCCTCAATATTGACGCGTTTACCTACTTGTTTTTCTTCTTCCTGCCAAACGTCTCGGTTCGGCGCGTGTATTCTCCCGAGATCGGGACGTCTCGCGATTGTCCCTCCAGCCATCAGCCGTCTGTCTTAAGGGAACGCCCGAAGTGGGAGACAACGGGAAGTTGTCCTTCCTCTGCACTAAATCTGTTCCTCCGCCCCATTGGTCACAGAACCCGAACCTCGCAATAGAAAGGCTTTTTCTTGTAGGTACATCTGACACAATCACATTGATGTTCACTTACAGCGTGGATCGCCAATTTGTGGCTGAGTGGTTTCGTATCGCTTACCGTTTAATTTATACTACGGCATACCAGAAATGACGCTATTAATGTGATAATGAGTTGTCATCACTCCATTAACGAATGGCGTCTACTATTGTTGGCGTCTACTATTGTTTCTGAAACAATTTAATGCTTCGGCAATTTCTCGTCTAGAAAATGGGTGAATACAGGCAAGATGGGGTGTAATTCATTAATCAATGGATTCAATTAAATGGAGACATTGGTATGTCTACTGGTGTTCTTTTTGCTATTATTACTATTATTATTATTATTATTATTATATTTTATATATATTCGGCATAAATTAACTTATAAAGAAGAATGTTAA
>JAODUP010000007.1:345000-410000 GCA_025642065.1 Paralvinella palmiformis | reverse complement strand
CATCTTAAATACAAACAGATGCTATCACAGTCTTAATATTTTATTCGCCGTGTTAGAGAACCCCCCCCCCGTCCATTTCTGGAACCCTAATCATAGCCGAACGTCATCCACGCCAGAACCATCAAGTTCGGACACGAAACGAGAAAACAAACCGACGTCATCGTTGTCACGTGGCCTCAGCCAATATCCGGTAGGCTTTCATCTCGAAGATTAAAGCAGATTATTTTCCCGGATATCTGGACACCGGACCGAAGGTCGCAGTGACGATGACAAACAGAACTAAAATCAATAACGACATACATAAACACACCGGGTTTGAGAGGAAAAACAACTGACGGTTTGTGTTTTTATTGTTTCGACGAAAACATCTAACGTTCTGAGCTAGCCCTCTCTCGGGCCGTGTTATCGTCGAAGCCAAGAATACCGCGGAGTAGTATAGTTGAAAACTAGATGTTACATCTGGCCCGAGTCTCCCCCCACCAAGACCGGAGCTAATTCCCAGAAGAGGGCGCCATTTCGCCCGGTGACCGTCGCCACTCATTGATTCGTCCCGGCGGCGGAGCGACTTCTTAGTGCGTCCGTCGTTCTCCCGATTGAGAGAGATGCTCGCCGTACGTTTAGTTAGAGGACACGAATCGGTCTGAGGACAGCCGCGAAGAGTTTGGGAAGCCTGCGCAGATGAGGTACACTTGAGGCGTCAGTAACGTCGTCGTATTATGGAAGCCAACGGTCGGTGCCTTATTAATCAGGATCCAGAGCTGAGTGTAACGGTCCGAGGAGGCACTTCGCTTCGAGTGGTCATCGAACGACGAGTCAGAGCAACCAGCTTCGGATCGTCATCCGACATGGTCAAATCGTGGCATCACTTGATCGGTCAAGGTCATAGGAGTCCTTGTACTATCCGGATACGGACAGCGACGAACAACGAACATTACCATTGATCAACGAATATCAACATCCTCAGTATAATCCCAGAAAAGGTAATAACAGGAGGGGGATGGATTGTTAGAACCTCCCCCCACTACTACTACTAACTTCATCATCACCGACCCCCCCCCCCTCCCCCCCCCCGACCCTCCCCGAGGCTCTCCGCCTTGCGACTGACCGTCTCAGAGCCGAGTATCTGGATTTCGCCGACAACATTGTCTTCGGTGATGAACGGTTAATGTGAAATGATGTTCTTGTCCTTCTTCCGAAGGGCAGAACGCGCCGCCATTCGAATGCGAACGATCCATAAATATTAGCGATGTACTTCGTCTAGGCTGAGATCTGGCTCCGGAGAGCCGTAATCAATGTCTCGTCCCCGCCAGGACACCTCGGCTCCGCAACAGAACTCGGCAACGGCGCCCGGTGTACGATAAAAAATACGACGACAAAACCACGGACATAGACAGGGACAGAGAGAGAGAGAGAGAGAGAGAGAGACGTGTTAGCTGTTTGCCGATTGTCCGCGTCGTTATACTTCCTCGTGGTTGATGACAGGTGTGACGCCATAAACATAAGCTCGTCCGCGGCATCTCCAGTACGGACGGAGCCGCTCGCGTGCTCTCCAGTTCTAAAGGTAAGCTAGTTTTGGGTGTGCCCAGTTAGGAGAGGTACGGTAGAGGTGTGTGGTTAAGATTGAGATGGTTGATGGGCGATATGTTTAATTCATCGTATCGTCTATGGTGTGTACTTGCCAGCCAACGAGTTTACTAACTACGTATACTTGAAAAGGGACGGACCCAATAAATTTATGCAGATGGACACAGACATTTTCTACTTATAGGCATATATACATATAAACAATTCCGCACACACTCACTCACGCACGCACGCACACATACACACAAACACACGCACACACACGCACACACACACACACACACACGCACACACATATATATATATATAGAGAGAGGGGGGGGACATCATACGCTTGCGCTGTTACAACAGAGGAACTCAATCCGTAAAAACTAAAACATTTTCAAACAAATATCAGCGAAGGCAGATGTGTTTATCTTCTAAAGTTAAATACAAATACTCATAAACGAGACATAATGTCGTTGTGTATTATGTTATCGAGTAGGTGGTAAGATTGTTATTATTGTGATGTATAAGTAATTTAATCGAGATTTGTTCCCACTAGCTTATAACACACACCGTTACAATAAATATTCGATTAGCTCGACTGATCGTTTGTTTAATATACTGATTGATTAAGTCAATTATACTTGTTAGCTTCTTGATTTGTTTATACCTTTATCGGTTTACAGGTTTTATTATTTTTATATCGTTATACATTAAATTTCGATGGAAAATGTTCGTACTCTATTTTAATAAAGTCTTTAATGCTGGGTTTCAGTCCAAGATCCGGTGTTTCCACGGCTGCGTATCAATAACAGTAAAGCCGTAACAATGTTAACTTATTTATGCCGGGAATGTGTTCACTTCTTCCGGCTCAAAATCCTTTCATATATTTAGCTGTGGGCATCGATTTGAAAACACCACAATATCGCCTGACTTTTCAGACTTCTTTCGAGTTTGCTGTGGGAAAACCTTTACAAAGTGACATGAAAAATTCCAAATAATTTGTGCTTACTGTCAAAGCGCGTAATTTACCAGGCGCAGAACTTCTTTGAAGTGTCCCTTTTCTTTCAGACATCACTCGTTCATATAATACATTTTGTGATATGCATCTTGATGACGAAGACAAATAATTGTTGTTTATTGATCAATTTAGTACAATTACATCCACTAATTTGGAATAAATGCCAGCGCGTTCTGTTTATCAAAGTTATTAATAGGCTACGACCTCCAAGGCGACCTCTTCGTGTAGAATATCTCTTTGTTGACGATAGATTAAAGCGATGTCAGATGTTCAGACATAAATGATGAGACAGATATATGCCATTATGATTGTCTTCCTTATATATTTAAAGTTTTAATTTAATTGAATCGTTCAGCTTCGGCGTTGGTCATACCTGAGGAATAAGTTGGAGGTCTGTCATCGAACAGACTCGTATCCCACAACATTCAGGCATGAGTCAGGTTTAAACCAGTAAGCTGGACATTTGTAGCGCAATCTTGTTGTAATACCCGCTCCATCGGTACACAGGTTATTCACCTCCTAGAATATGTGTACATTGTACTCTCGATTGAGTAGGATACTCACTATGATAATATATATATATATATATATATATATATATATATAACTTCGCAAAACAGGTAATTTGTCTCAACCAAAGTTTTCCTGCTTCCAATGCTAGGTTTGGACAAGTTTTCCTGCTACCAATGTGAGGTTAGGTGGACAAGTTGAACTGTGCATACTTTTGAAATAACTTTTTGTTTCTATTCAGATGGTTATTGTTCAGTGAAAATTCGCTCAGGTTCAAAGACATCACATGAAACGTATGCAAGCACGCATGCACACGCACGCACTCACATACGCAAGCACGCACGCATATGCAACTGCAAATATGTACTTATATATATAAAAGTACTTATTCGTTCATCCATAACTGATCCCCAAATACACACGCCCGCGCGCGCGTTCGCACATACACACTCACACAGACACACATGTACACAACAGTCATAAATGATCCGGTAAACACACACACACACATCATCCATAAATGTATACCCACACATACACACACATACACATACAGACACGTTATTTCCGAAATAGACCAAGTGACACCACCTTGTGTTTACTAAGAATCAGTGCGCCAATTCAATTACCAACAACGGAAGTGTAAAAAGTTTCGACTTTTACAGGAAGTAGATGTCGCTGTTTACGTAATCATGTCTGGGTATTGTTAGAAGTCGTATCGGCTACCAATCATGATAATCTAATTATGGCAATGAGAATCCTTATGGCAATATTTGTAATATGGGGAATTATAGCATTATTGCCCAATTCCCGATGGTGTATAATTACTGGCAAATAAAGATTCAGACAGACAGACAGACAGACGGGGAAGACAGACAGACAGACAGACGGGGAAGACAGACAGACAGACAGACAGACATATAGAAAGGCAGAGAGACGAGCAGCACAGGGAGATGAACAGACTGACTGACCGACCCGACTGACTGACGTGCATACGGACAGAAGACAGGATGAACTGATGCATAGACTTTCCGCGGTATAATGCGATGTTCTGACCCCTTTCAGTTCACTTGAGCAAAAAGCAATTTGCGCACCGTTCTCTTCCATCTGATAATAACAGCAATTTCAATTGGTCGTCTCCGTACCGTTCGGATACTGACGTAGCCGTCACGTGATTAACAATGTAATTATTTTTAAGGAGGCGTGCCATCTCGTCGCCGTTCTGATGTCCTAGTACTCGGGCAAGGGGGTGGGGGTAGCTGTGTTGAGTGGAAGAAACACCTATCTTCTTCTAAGCCACCGAATGGCTGACAACCCGCGAGATTCTACTACGTCAGCCAACGCCTAATAATCGAAGGGGGCGAGAGACGTTGATGAGGTATGCTCTACGGGGTGCGCGACCTCTTTCCAGCGGGAATACGTTGCTAATTGGAAGACGGTGGGAACGCTTCCCGTTGGTGCCGTCAGAGATCGCCACAATCAGACGCTACGAGTTGCGTCAAATTGCCCGACTGTCGTGATTCACTCGACGCGCCGCCTGGCGGAGGACGATGTAAACGCAACGAACGGTGGCCGTCGCCCGATCTGCCCCATTGATAGATTAACAACGGGATTAGCAGCACCCGCCGTCCGGAGCCGCCAGGTGGCAGCTCGTGGGCCAATTAGAAATGATTGCATTAATAATCTACTGAAATGTGAAATTTGTAGCCGACTGTTCCTCGTGTCTTAATCATCACGACCCACAGTTCGTAATATCGCGGTCGCATAATGGAGGGGGGGGGGGTTCGGAGGGGGGGGGGTGATGTTCTACCGTAATGCAGTAGGTAGAGCACTAAGGTACAAACTTTAAAGTTTGATCCGAGTCCCAAAGCTGGATACATTTGTGGAATGTTTCCCTAGGGAGCGGCTTCAGGGTTTTATGCCTCGGGTCCGACCAGAGTGTAGGTTGAATAAACCACTTACTTACTTATTTACTCATTCACTCACTCGCTTACTCATTCGGTCGCTCACTTTGTCTCCCACACTTTGTCTCCCACCGTCGACCAGGGACGTCAGAGCGTCACGTGCGGCGTCGGTGTAAAATGTCGAATGTCGACGTTTTCGTGTCCACCAATGGCTAGCTGTCGTAGGACAGATAGCGCCAAATGGAGATGATTCCTACTGGCTGGGGTAGTGTTATGTCATGACGACATGAATGGTAAAGATGAGGCAATAAAGAAAACATGACAACTGGATCGGTCCGTATGGAAACAGGCCTCGTCGTACACGGTCCGACATGTCGGTCAGGCAGATTAATGGCATGAAAAGTGCCCCGGGAGGGGGGAGGGGGGAGAGCGGTTCGTGGCTGCTGGGTCATACCAATACAGTAAATCCTCTACGGTGTATATGACCAAGCCGGCCAATTAAATTGCTTTTTGTTAACTGGTTAGACAAATTCCTGGCGAGGACAACAGACCGACATCGTGTGATCGGAATAGAGAGATAGTCGCATCACTCGAGTTCGAGCCAATTCATGTCTTACTGTAAAAGTATCTCATTTATTCGGTGATTGGAAGCCAGAGACAAACTCCCGAAAAGTATCCCCGATGATTATTACAAAAATATCGTGCTTTATTTATTTTACACTCGATCGCTCGGGATCCGGGATTGGCGTTGGATATGGCGCGATTATGACAGACTTACTTGTTTACACTAATTAATCGATCGCGAACGAAATCTGCGGGACGGAGACGAGCTGTCAATCGGGAAATCGAACAGGATGAGAGCGCGCCTCGGGGATGGGGGCATCCTTGCCCGTTTTCAGATGGGGGCATCGGAAAGATTCAAAAGCCGTATTCATTGCTGTATCAGGATCCATCAGTGGCAGATGGTCGAAACATTGACGAACGGGAAACGGGGACGACGGAGCTTTTTGTTTTCTCGGTGCTGCTCCTCGCTAACCATAATACACTTAACCTCGTACTCTGTCAGTTCGATGGCACCGATAAAGGTAAATTGATTTTGATTCAAAGGATACTCCGCCTATGTGGCAGTAACATTTTATGGTCAGTTCGGATGACTCTGTGGCAGTAACATGTTATGGTCAGTTCGATTGACTTTGTGGCAGTAACATGTTATGGTCAGATCGGATGACCCTGTGGCAGTAACATGTTATGGTCACTTCGGATGACTCTGTGGCAGTAACGTGTTATGGTCAGGTCAGTTCGGATGACTCTGTGGCAGTAACATGTTATAGCCAGTTCGAATGACTCTGTGGCAGTAACATGTTATGGTCAGTTCGATTGACTCTGTGGCAGTAACATGTTATGGTCAGTTCGGATGACTCTGTGGCAGTAACATGTTATGGTCAGTTCGGATGACTCTGTGGTAGTAACATGTTATGGCCAGTTCGGATGACTCTGTGGCAGTATGATTTCGAATGATTTAGGCTTAAATTAAATTGACCAGACTCTGTTATGAAGTTGGGTTTGTTTATGTTTCGATGATTTTTGGAAACAGTTCCAACCAAATGGCGCTGCTCTGTTGACGTTACGTTTGTTAGCAACTCATTGATTGATTGATTGATTGATTGATTGATTGAGTTAGTGAGCGAGTCAGTGAGTTAGTCAGTGAGTCAATCAGTCAGTGATGCTTTGCTTTGTTGCAATTCTTATAAGGAACATTTTGCCGCTGGACTACGCCCTTATGTAAGTAGATAGAAGATCGGGTCAGAACTATTTACTGAAGCATGAAATATCCAACAGAAATGCTCCAAGATCTGACGTTCTTCAATAACATAGTTGTTTGTTATTATTATTATTATTATTATTATTATTATTATTTTTATTATTTTCACGTTAATGGTTTCACGCTTATTCAGTTTACTTCTCATAATTTCACTACTTCGGTTGTAAATTCCTCGGAATTAACATAAGGATGTTTTCTGCCAGAGGGTTGTACCTTCTCAAGGGGGGCGGTGTGTGAGTTAGCGTCCAGCTTGAGTCTAGCGAGACAACAGCGACGTTTAACTTGGTCAGCCACACATCAGTATCGTGGGCTAAGAAATCAATCACTAAAAAGTTTCGATCCTTTTAGGGATCAAACCCGTGCCCTACGGTACCAAGTGTCGCGCGCTTCGCCTATTTGGACACCGATGTTAGGGGATAGGAAGGTATAATATTAGAGTATATTCGCGCACCATGTTACAGTTAATCCATCATGTCGACCGGATCTTAATACTTTGTATTGTTTGTTTTATTGCATGTTATTTTTTTGTTGTTGTAGGTTTTATTGCATGTTATTTGTTTGTTTGTTATTGTATTATGTTATCATTTAGTCAAGACGTAGCAAGACATCGTTTACTTTAACTGGCCATCAACGTTTCTCTATTGTACTAATACAATGAGACAAATCAAAACCCAATTTTTCTTCTAGCCATCACACCATCACGCCGATCTCTTTTGATGCCACTCAGGTTCTGATTTAGTCTCGAATTTCGGCAGCCCGCCCAATAATAGAGTGAGGTTAGGGACACGTCCTGATATTAGTTCAGCGTCACCCTATTCAAACCGAGTCGCCGGAAAATAAATGCTTTTTTTGACACTTCAATCAACGGAATCTCGGAGAACAGATTTGAGCAAACAATGCCATCACCATGACGGGAGAAGTGTTTACCGGTGTCATCGTGAAGTGGACGTTTTCCGCATCTCAGCTATCCTTCTTATCTAATAGAGCCGCTCGTTTCCCGAAACAATCCAACTGAAACACCGCGACCGAGTGCCGTTTCGGCTTGAAATGAACCACCGTGAAACATGCGTCTCTTATTGGTTTTTGAATTGTTGTGCTCCCGGCTAGGTTAATCACGGTACTATACCCCGCAGGTGGGTGGTTGGGTACAACAGATTAAAATCCGTATTTCTGGACAGCGTGAAGGCGCCCAGGATTTATCACAACAGATACAAAATAAATAGGCCTAAAATTAGGTAAAATTAAACTAATATCAGATCGCCTTGAGATATGGATTGCGGATATCCGTCCAGTTTAATGCTCTTCTTGTTCAATACGATCGTCATATATGTAGACTCCGTCTTCGAGCTGGTGCCGTGCCATTTGCTGTGTTGTCGTCCTGATCCATGATCTGTTGGTTGAGTGAACCATGTAGAGTAGTGAACTACTACTGGACTGGGTAGGAAGAGCCATCATTGTCAGCCTGTAGACCTAAATCAATATTAAAAAGGTCGAGTGAGAGAAGCTAATGGTCGATCTATAACTAGTCAGCCTTACGGTGTTCGATCGTCACATGTCGTCGACACAGCTATGTCCTTTTCCTAGACGTCATCAACTACTTAGTCTGCTGGAGATGGCCCTATTGTGTCTTTTACTACAGGTGCTTGCGCCTTTGTGTGTGTGTGTGTGTGTCTAGTCTCTCTCTCTCTCTCTCTGTGTGCGTGTGTTAGTGTTATTTGACTATAGGAGGATGTATATTAATGTCTGTATTTATGTATAAGTGTAAGTAAATATGTATGTATGTATGTATGTATGTATGTATGTATGTATGTATGTATATATGTATCTTATGTATCAAATGTATATATGTATGTATATCTGCCTGTTTCAATTTATTTGCTTGTTTTTTCTTAGCATATCTTCATGCGCTTGTTTATAAATTTACGTTTGCATCTGTTATTGTATGTACATATATTTATTCGTATTTATGTATGTGGATGTGTTAGTGGGCGCGTGTGGGCAGATACCGTGTGTGTTGGCCATTGTGAGTGTGAATCACTGGACTGATCGATCCCACTCTTACCTGTACCAGAAGAAGAAGAAATAAAAAGACGACGAACGATGAAGAAGACAAGAGAGACATCCTGCCATAAGACGGCAGTCCGCCAACACGTTGCTTGCCATAAGATCACACAATCCTGAAGACGGATTGATTTCTAGGACGGAACGTCAGCTGATGCACACAAATCGACCCTCCTCTGTCCCCGATATAGCCCGGTGTCGCCCCTTACTTCAGGTAGACGGGTACGCAAAACTTCTCTGTTGCGCTAAACCATTATTTGTAGCAGCGGATCCAGGCGGTTTTAATGGGGTCAAGACTCCTCCCTTCGATAGTCCTGAGGTTCGCCGATTCTGAATATTGTATTCTAACAGCACGGATAGCCCATTATCAATACTATCCTCCCTATTCAAAGTTCAAAATATCGACTCCGTAATGGGTAGCGAGTGAATCAGCCTTGGTTAGGCTCGATGTAAACATTTTCGTTTTTACGTCAAATACTACAGTTCGCCATAGGAAATAATCCCGAATTCACGAAGCATAGCAACATCCAGCCGTATTCTATCCATCTTGTTCCTGGAAAGAAAGAAAATTTTCCCCTTTGGTAATGTGCACTTTTCTCGATATGCCATCCAGGCATACAAGTTGACGATGTTACTAAGCATCTTAAGGATTTACATGGCATCTTCTCTTGTAAAAGCTGGTCATTACTAGTCGGAAGAAGGTCGCACAGGTCATTAATATTATTATTATTTTTATTACTACTACTAAGACTACTATTCAACATTCACACGACGACTTATATAATAAGTGCGTGAGTGAATGAGACCATGCTGATCTTATCTAGAGGTATATAACCTAAAGACTACTCAACTGGGAAAAGACACGATCCGCTCAAAGGCATTTAGTGATGGATGAAACACCCCCACACAACCGGGCAACAATGGGATTCAATCCTATATCTTGGAGCTCCCCACATTTCTCTACGAGCTGCCCTACGGAAGTCGAAATTTAATGCATCAGAAGATTACACTAAGGCGCTTAATATAGAATACTCTACAGATATAAATGGCGTACATCTTGATATAAATACACTAAAATATTCCTATAGAATGTTTACGTAAAAAAGGATGAAATAAAAATGTTACATTTAGCTAACTTCAATCCATATTTAATTAATTAAAATAAATACATGGATTGATACCATAGAGTAGTTTGTTTGTTTTTGAGGTACGGTTGGTAATGTTTCAGACTTCAGTCTAGATGGACTTACTGGGTGATATGCTATAACAAGTTCTTAAAAATAATGAGACGCGAATACAAAATTGGCAATGATTGATTGATAAAATGATTGATTGATTGAGTGAGTGAGTGAGTGAATGAGTGAGTGAGTGAGTGGATGAGTGCGTGGATGAGTGAGTGGATGAGTGATTGAGTGTGTGTGAGGCCTAACTTTATCACAATGAAAACATACCATAGACACAGGTAACAATGAGATTCGACCGGATGAGCTACAGGTTTTGGGTGTATTGCGCTATCAACTGTGCCACGGAGGCGTGATGGCCAATGTACAATGACATTCGGAGGCTGGAAACCGGAAATTAAATAAACAACTCATACTACCCATTACTAGAAGTACGGATCATCCCCAGAATAGATGGCAGTATTTTTGTTTTCTCACACACCAATAATCCATGGTAGATCCTTGGTACTGTACTGCAGTCGAAACTGTGAGGTTCTAAGCTCGAATACGCTATCTCCATATGAATGTTGCTGACTGAGACCATATGTCCCCACGGTGACGGATGGACAAAGTATAGTACTCGAAGAATTTAATGATATCCCATATTTGCATAGGATCTTTTTTTTTTTTGGGGGGGGGCTCTTGAATCAAAAGGGGAGCCATAGACATAATTCATATTTGAAGTAAATGGGAAAACTACAGATCAGGGTAGCTTTGAAAACATCTTACTAACGACATATGTTAGTTGGTTAAATAAATATTTAAAAGATCACATTACACGGATTCATGCAATTGAAATATATTTCAGATTTTTCTGCCGATTAATGTATAGCTCTGATTAGTACCGAGACTTGACATCGATTTACATATTCATGAGCTTCCACGACCGCAGACGACCTTTTTTCCAACATCACGTGACTTGTTGGAAAATTCTCTCCGTGTTTCTGTCTGTTCTTGCTTTCGTGGTTATCCTATGTTTATTCGTGCTGCCTTCATCACTTTATGATCAGACGGTTTGTCTTTCTTTTTCACCGGATGACAGACATATGAATATTTCTTGCTGTCGTTGATGATAATATGACGTGGATCAGTTTGAGGCGTGACTTCTGCGCACGGTACGCGATTTATAAAAGGTGACGTCAAATGGAAGAGATTTCGCCCCAATCACAATCCGCACTAAACATAAACAAGATAGCACGAGTCGAATACACCTAATATGTGGGAGCTGATTGGAGGAGAGAAAAAAACACATAAAACATGTATCACAGCGGGAATGGTTGGATCTAATACACATAATCCCTAAAGGAGAAGCCGTTTGACACAAATTCTCCAGGCCGCTCTGAATTCGACAAATAAGAACTTAATTTTTTATTTAGCAAATTTAACATAAAAATTAGTATCAGTCTAGCGTAAGACATGGGGCCACACAAGAAACCTGGTCCTTCGGGATTCGATACAGCTCATCCAGACAGATATGCTATCTTTGAACAGCCTCTACCTTACAAACATCAGAGACCAGCTCCTTTGTCTTTACTCCAGACGATGCCCGCCGAGATCCAATCTTGTGACAATCTTCGCCTGGGTGTTCACCAAACCGACACCGAGTCGTAGACGGGGTTTTATGCGATGATGCGCGCGAGTACTCGCCAGATCCCGACGGATGAAATGCAACGTTCGCGTGTTCGGACCGGCGCTCGGATTCCGTTCTCAGCGAACTTGATGGCAGACGACGGGAATAAAGATGGCGGGTTAGTGGACAATTGTCCCGCGTCTAGATGGAGCTGTTGCATGTCAGTTGGCCCGGAGTTGGCTTCTTTATGGCGTCGCATCGCTCATTCCCTTCATCGAAACACCTAACCTACCGACCTGTAGAAGCTTTCTTTATCGGGGTGGCCACGAATGGCGGGGCGGCCATCGGTCGTGGGGTGGCCACTTATTATAGCCTAGTCACGTATTGGTGAGTAGTCAGGGATCTCAGGATGATCTGGTGTTGCCCGTGATGCCGGATATGCGATTCGGTGGTCATTATGGGATGGATATGTGTCCCAGTGTGGCTTAGGTTAAAAGAAGGTGGCAACGTGTTTAATGGCACCTACATGTTATGAGGTGGCCACGTGTCTAGGTTGAACACCTGATATTAAGTGACATTGTACAACGGGATAGGCATATATATGTGGCTGGCATAGACTGATGTACTGGTCTCCTCCTATGAGGTGTCCACTTATTACTAGGTGGGAAGGTATCTCTGAATGGCTATCCATGACAATCTGGTGCCGTATTAGTGATATCTTGTTCGGGGTTGACCACGTGTGACTGGTTGTCACGTAGTTCAGGCCGTTCACGGTTGACGGGGTGGCCTGGCGTGATAGGGTGGCCTCACGTCACCGAATGGCCATATATAACAAAGTCAGAGAGTGGCCTACTAGGTCGGGATCTTTACCACGCCATCGCCGCCGACAAATGTGTAACTAACACGGTACTAATAGCTAATTATCACCAGGGGGTGTCATCCGTCAACCACGTGTCTGGTTTCCGCTGAGGTCTACGTCGTGTCGACTTCAAAACACTGATGTTAGGCGGCTCTGTAGGTCTGTAAGCTTGTGTGTGGAGGTTTATATGTCTGTCTGTCTGTCTCTATCTCTCTCATGTGTGTGTGTGTATATATATATATATATATATATATGTGTGTGTGTGTGTGTGTCTAGTTGTGCGTGCGTGCGTGCGTCCGTGTATCTCTCTCTCTCCCTGTCTGTGTCTGTATGTGCGTGTGTGTGCGCGCGCGCTCGCATGTATCTGTGTATGTGTGTATGTATATATGTGTATGTGTGCGTGCGTGCGTGCGTGGGTGTGGGCGTGCGTGCGTATGTGTGTGTTTGTGTGTGTGAGAGAGACGGATTGTTTAATGTTAAACAGACTAGTCAGTTGTATATTTGCGAATAGAATAGACTTTAACAATAGTATTTAAATTGCATGCTATTGAAAGTTGCCTATTCGATTCATAATAATAATAATAATAATAATAATAATAATAATAATACCTGGTAATAATAATAATAATAATAATAATAATAATACCTGGTAATAAAAATAATAATAATAATAATAATAAAGCATCATTACTGACATAAGGACTCCGCTAGTGGCTAGGTACTAAGATTAATGACGTGGCATATTTAGCCCGTAAGGTGACCGATAAAACCAGAATCTTTTAAGAGAATGGCTCTCGTCTCTTGGGAAGGTTACTCATCGTAGATAGCAAACAAGTTAATCAAATTATTGATAATGAACGTCATTCCTTATCGTTGGATGTTGCTGTGAGGATGGTACCATAGTGCCATCCCATTGTTTGATCTGGTCGATTAAATTTAAAGGTTTGCCGATCACTATTGTCAGCGATGAGATTATTGGAAAGTTTGACGTATAATCAATCCGTCATGGCTTAAAGAAAGATGGGTCGCTGAATCATGGAGTCTAAACCAGGAGAAGGAATGGTGACAAGATGTACTGACATATCTTGGCGGAATTAGGACTGATTGATTGATTGATTGATTGATTGAGTGAGTGAGTGAGTGAGTGAGTGAGTGAGTGAGTGAGTGAGTGAGTGAGTGAGTGAGTGAGTGAGTGAGTGAGTGAGTGAGTGAGTGAGTGAGTGAGTGAGTGAGGTTTCACGACACATTGGCAAAAATGGCTTCAAGTCTTACCTCCTTTAATCGCCTCGTAAGACATGTAGAAGGAATATACAAAACACGAGCTCCCGGGAAGTAGGCGACATTTGGAGCATATATATATATATATATATATATAATGTGTGCGTGTGCGTGCGTGCGTGCGTGCGTGCTGTGTTATACTCATACCTGTCTAACCACATTTTCTTTTGAAAGAAAAATAGACACACACACACACACAGACTGACGCACACACGTACGCACGCCGAAAAACAACTTCAAACAGGATAACGAAACAAAACCCAATATATTCAAACCAAGAAAAGTGGATGTTTGATGTCAAAACCTAGACTCGGATTACGGACTAGAGGACCTGTTTATTCACCAATTGCACGTCATCGTTGTGCAAGATGGTGACGACATCCCTTCTTATATAACCCCCCCCCCTCAAAGCCGCCGCCTCTGCTCCTCCACGACGCTGTAACGAGCCAGGAAGTGCTCCTGGAATGTAACCAAATCTCTATTGACACAGCTCCGTCACGTCCACGAGAAGCTCGCCATCGCTAAAGACGGGATTGATTCACCGTGCAACATAATACCTGGCTAATGTTCCGGGCATTCTTGCCGGCGTCATCGGCAACCAGAAGCATGGAACCAATCCAGCTGAGTGCCTTCTGGATGCTGGCTAGTGGGGATAAGTCCGTACAATGGCCGGTCTCGGGCGGCGTTTTAACGCCCATTCAGCGCGCGCTCTACAACGACCGGTGAACTGCGCGCGCTAAGTTAAGTCGTACCCGAGTCGTTCGTCACCGACCGCCTTTTGATCACGTTCTATTTTTCGGTTGGATTCGTGATTATTTCGAAATAACGCGCTCGGATAGGCCTAACGCATTCGACTTCGGTGCTAACTGGCATCTTCGCCGGATAGTCCATTCGCTCTTGGTACTGCGATGCACCGATGAGCTCCATGAGATGGATGTCAAATCCCGGTTTCATCCAGAAACAATAAAATATTCGATCTCGTTGTCGCCTGGTGCTTATGGAGTATCCCGTCGGATACGTCTATAGTGTAAGACCAGTGACCAGGATGAACAAAGCAATCGTTCACTCACTCACTCACTCACTCACTCACTCACTCACTCACTCACTCACTCACTCACTCATCACCGTACCTATCCTCCCACATACACAACCACTTCCCCCACTCTCTCTGTCCCTCCCTCCCTCCCCCATCCACTTATCCACCCACTTACTCACTCACTCACTCACTCACCCACTCATCAATCTACCCATCTCACATATAAATACCCACTCGCTCCCTCGCTCACTCACATACTCACTAATCTACCCATTCACTCACTCCCTCACTCACCTATCTATTTACTCGCTCACTCAGTAACTTACTGACTCAGTCATTCGATCAATCATTCAGTCAAACACGCACATACCCAATCACTCACTGACACATCTCATTCATAAGATAATTCAAATGAACGACTCGTTGACGATTTGATTGTTTTGTCCATACGATGATCAACAGCAGAAGAAGCCGGGATATATTGACTCGTTACACGCTGAGCGATCTATGTTTTTAGTTCCCGATATTTGAGGCGTTGACACATTCCCGATGATGATCATCCTTGACCTTGCCCGGGGATTGCGAAACAAACATGCATCCAATTAAAATCCGGAAATTGCCCATTCACAGCTAACAGTAGACGTGTACTCGACTACGTCGGGAGAGATATTTTAAAGCACACAACAAACATATATCAGTACTTTACGGATCAGTAGGCTCTACTCTCGTTCTTATTGCAGAGATACAAAGTCACAACATAGGCGATTAATGCGTGTGTGCGTTTTAGCTGTGTATACTAAGGCACAGAGAATCCCGAACCGTGAATTCAAACTCTGGACGGTTCTTCAGGGGACTGAATCCAGAGTGGCGATTTTTCTTGATATATATATATAAGATGGCATCGGCTCAGAGAATCAAGATCCAATCCTTCCTAAAACCCATACCTCCATAAATATATGCATCAATAAATGTAAATTTGTGTGAATATATATATATATATATATATATATATGTGTGTGTGTGTGTGTGTGTGTGTGTGTGTGTGTGTGTGTGTGTGTGTGTGTGTGTGTGTGTGTGTGTGTGTGTGCTTTATGGTATATATAAAGAGGCAACAGGTACAGAGCATCAACATATCTAAACATCCTTCGAGACCTACCTCCATAAATCTAAATACAAATACTATACATAAATTAATCTAAAAATAACATGTTTCATACCTCCACATGTCGATAGATGTATGCGTATACCTAAGCATGTGTCTGGTCTACTCATCAGCCTGTGGGAACCAGTTAATTCGCTTTTCGTACGCGACAAATATGTCATGCCCACAGGAAAGCGGCTACATACAGGCTACGTACAAAAAGCGGAAGCACGTAAAAACATACCATTTGATACCACAGCTCGCAACAAACAACACGTGCGTGTGGTTCAATGGTGACTTGACTAAGCAACTGACTATCCTGAGACATGTAATGTCTTACAGATCTCTAAGTTGAACAAAACTCCACAAAGTGGTGCCGAAATGTAACATGCTCGAGTCAGAAGACGATGGCTGTGAAAATATCTAAGTAAACTTTCTAACCAGATGTATTTAGTGATCTTTTAAGTGGCGTATCTTTCTCCATAGCGACGCTGTCTAAACTCTACGCCACTGTTGTCATCGTCTTTAATTTATAAAAGATTAATTTATCAAATGGACGACTCTGCGCGCGTGCGCGCGTGCGCGCGTACTAGTGGGATTCCGTATATGATCACCATTTTGCAGACGTACTCGAATGTGTAAGATATCGTTTCTATGGACAGTGCCGTCCTGTTATATTACGCAAGCATCACGCCTCCCCTCTTTGACGTCGATAAAACGTCTTCCCGATCGTTCAGCCTCTCTTCCCCTCTTCGCTAGAGGACGCCCCGTAGATGGATGTCCGTCACCAAGTGTGGGTCCTCGGAATTGTTAAACTGCTTAAAGCTTCTTGGAATATTTTTCGAGAAAAAAAAGTGGCGCCAGTGTCGTCTTCTCGTCTTCGCTATGGCAAATCGATAACTCTCGGCGAGGATATTAACAGAAGAAAAGGTCAGATAAAAAGGTTTACTCGGCCGCTCTGCGGCACTTCGCCTCCGGGATCCGCACAGATGTCGCCGTTCTCATACGTCGTACGCGATCCGGGACCCGCCACCCGGGGTCTCGACGTACTTCGTCGCCGGACGTGCGCATGCGTATTGGCCCGAGCGCGGCTCTTAAAGGCGTTCTTACGATCGGCATTCTTCGACGGAACAAAGCGAAACAAAGACCATTCGAACTGGAAAAACTGTCGGGAACTCTCTCGCCGAAACTCATCGACGCTTTTCGTGTTCCCTCTTCTACGCGGATTGGTGACGATTCGATAACGGGATCGAGCAGGGCAGCTGACGTAAAACGAGACGACGAAAACATTAATCATGTTTACAGAAATGTAAAAATGGCGGCTGATTATTGGGTTCGGCTAAAACAGGCGATGAAAGGTAATCATTGCTTTCTCACCCGGTTATGGTATCAGAGGGCAGTTTGTGTTTGACAAATGTTTAGGATGAATTGATGTTGACAGCTCGGCCCGTGAATGGGCTACCTTAGGCGGGGCAGATGAAGTTCTTTGGGGGGGGGGTCTGTGTGTGAGAGGGGAGGGGGTAGTCCTTGGGTTTCTGTCTTTTTTTTATACTAAATCTACATTTCGTCGTTCGATGGGTATCGATCTCACGAACACATACTAGTAAAGTGCGAGAACGTATATGCTCACGCATATATGCGCGCATACATATATACATACGGATGCCTACGTGCAAGTATGCC
Source organism: Paralvinella palmiformis (assembly GCA_025642065.1). Taxonomy (NCBI): domain Eukaryota; kingdom Metazoa; phylum Annelida; class Polychaeta; order Terebellida; family Alvinellidae; genus Paralvinella; species Paralvinella palmiformis. The sequence continues at coordinate 392,326 of JAODUP010000007.1, read as the reverse complement.
TAAGTACATACATACATCAAAAAATATATATATATATATATATATATATATATATATATATATATATATATATATATATATATATAAAAGAAGAGAGAGAGAGAGAGAGAGAGAGAGAGGTGTTGACACGTGCAATCTTATGCACATACGTACAAGCAATTGCATGTATACATAAGCATAGCCCCCAAACACACAGATACACACACACACACACGGAGAGAGAGGGAGAAATAGAGAGAAAGATACCTTCATGTCGATCACATTATAACTAAGTCATGGCTAATATTGGTGTGGCTTAAATACATCGTCTTGGTTGAGCCTTCTAACGATTAGCCGCCAAAATCAGAACGACCATATGTGGCTTAATGTAGCAATCAATAACTCTATAAAAGGCTTCCAGGGAAACATCTTTATGTTTCTGACAACTACATTTACTGGGAAAGGTAAACGGAGACACAAACTGATAGAAAAAAACCTGTCTCCTGGCTAGTTGCTAGTTGCTGTTTGATGATGAACATTCTGTGATTTGGATTTGCTTTTATCTAACTACTTTAGTTTATTTTTAAAATGAAAATCGTATGCCGTTGTTGTTGTTGTTGTTACTATTATTGTTGTTATTATTATTGCTGTTACCATCATACATGTTACTATTATTGTTGTTATTATTATTGCTGTTACCATCATACATGTTACTATTATTGTTGTTATTATTATTGCTGTTACCATCATACATGTTACTATTATTGTTGTTATTATTATTGCTGTTACCATCATACATGTTACTATTATTGTTGTTATTATTATTGCTGTTACCATCATACATGTTACTATTATTGTTGTTACTATTATTGTTGTTATTATTATTGCTGTTACCATCATACATGTTACTATTATTGTTGTTATTATTATTGCTGTTACCATCATACATGTTATTATTATTGTTGTTATTATTATTGCTGTTACCATCATACATGTTACTATTATTGTTGTTATTATTATTGTTGTTACCATCATACAAATTTATTTGTACTGTTTAAGACTGGGGTTATTATTGTTATTATAACTACTCCTTTCATCATTCTATATAATACATATACCATAATATATGTCTGTATCCTCTCAATATAAAACATTCATCTGATCATACTAGATATTCATTTATGGCTAAATCAATGGTGAGTGAGTCAGTCAGTCAGTTATTCAGTGAGCGAGTCAATGAGTCCGTCAGTTAATACGTCAATACGTCAGTCAATTCGTCAGTCGGTCAGTCCTTCAGTCAGACTACCAGTCGGTCAGTCTCCGTCACTCAGTCAGTCAGCCAGTCAGTCAGTCAATGACCCGAACATCCCCAGGATGATCTGGTGAAATATACCACAGACACAGGTTACATTGTGATTGATCTTCCAGTGCTAATGTCTCCCGTATAGCCTATTACGATCAGTATCACGTGAACAGTTCATTAATAAGCTATTGTCATAATTAATAACCATAACCGTACACTTCCGGTGTACTATATTATTTGTTATTGTTATGGCTTATTAACTGGTCAAGAATTGACTTATTTTACCTTTAAACAGCGAACAATGTTTTAAGGTGAAAAATTTAAATGTGATGTTCTTCAAATTAAAAATATGTTTTCACACTAAAGATAGATAGATAGATAGATAGATGATTGATAGATAGATAGATAGATGATAGATAGATAGATAGATAGATAGATAGATAGATAGATAGATAGATAGATAGATGATAGATAGATAGATAGATAGATAGATAGATAGATAGATAGATAGATAGATAGATAGATAAATAGATAGATGATTGATAGATAGATAGATGATTGATATATAGATAAATACATATATATTTTACCTACTTGCCGTATAATGATATATGGATAAAAGGAAAATATGTTATATATGAAAGGAAATTGCTGCGCCCAAAGTAGCTTTACCTGTTGTGTGGGATAATCAAGGTGTTTTCTGACACAGTTTTGCACAAAAGGAGATTTGAAATCGATAAGTACGAGGAAGGTTGGCAATCCTCTGCTTTTTAAAAACTAACCATAAGTGAGCGTAAATAAGGTATCGTTTGACACATTCTTGTATGCATCTTTGTCCCAAAATCGAAATACAATGAGACGATTTCAAATGTGTTGTTCTTCAGAGGCAAAGCACAATTTGACGAAGTGACACAAACCGGGATCTATCGCCTTACTGTCACCGAAAGTGAATACATTGCAGTGTTACGGAAAAACGTCGGACAATCATCGATCCTTATTTTTCCGCATTTTGACACATACCCGCCTGTACCGAACCGAACGTACACTGGAATTAGCGGTACAACAGTGACTTCTTTCGAGTAATTTCGACAAATAATATTATTTAAAAAATTGCGTATTTTAAAATTATGCAACTGTCATTTTAAAATGAGAGCACTGTATGTCTGAAGCACCTCGGAATCACTCCGATTATCTTAGAAATTAAAACAAAATTGGGGAGACGTACATTACAGCGCCCCTCCCCCTCCACACACACACACACACACACACACACACACACACACACGAACACACATTGCCATTCACGCGCTGTGCTCGCCTCGGTATGTTCCCTACCTCTACATGTGTTGTCCGTTTCTGCGTTATGTCGTATGTTAACATAGGACATAATGTCACACAGTTTCTAACGTTTTTCCTTGGCACTAAAAGTGAATAAATCTTTCCCAGAAAATGGCTTTTCAAACGTGATGTTCTGCTAAAACAAAACAAAACAAAAATAAGTAATTTCACAAATTACGGAAGGCAATGTCCAACAGATTTATTCCTGCATAAGAAATGATCTAAAAATCAAAATACAAGAAGAATGCCGTTAAGTAGAAAATATATCCCAGAAAGAAGACGATTGCTCTAAGCCGCTTAGCGAAGATGAAAAGATACACTTTGTAAAGGAATTTATCCGCTGACCATCTTTAACACATATCTTATCGTACTGATTGAACATACATTAAATAGTCCCTGCCGCAACGAGGTACTTCATATTTTAGATAATGCTTTGCCATACCAGTGAAGACACTTTGCCACAGTACCTTCTGCTTCTCTAAGCGTTTGTTGCATGCATAAGCCGTTCATCATTGTTTCACCGACTAAAATGTTAGCCACGGCTCTGATCACACCGGGAACATATGGACCATATAGCCCAAAACACTGGTATGAGTCGGATTCTAACTTATTGCCGGGAGGTTTGTATTCGACGCACTCTAACCACTGTGCTATAGGAATTCCCCATCGTTGTCTGAGATACATTTATAATAATGCGTTGTTGAATGTTGTCTTATTCTGAAATATATCAACCATACATCATGATAATTCAATGACGATTTCGAAATGATTTTATAATAAAAGTGTTTGACAATAAATTATTCCAAAACAAGGGATAATCTTTAAATGTTAAACGGTTCCGTTTCGATTTGGTTCTTTTTATTATTCGTAACCTTTACGTCGCAAAAGAATGGTTCCAACTGAAACAACGAATTTAGCAGAAGACTGTACAGACTGCATACAATACTATGGTCGTAAACTTTGTGAAGTTTAGCAAATAATCTCAAATACTAAACAGTATTTACAAGTATGTGAAACAAATCATATAAACATCCATTATTTACAAGTGTGTGAAACAAAAAACAAACTACTACGTTTCCATGTCATGCAAACGGCATTGTTGTTCCATTAAGCATAACATTGGCTTTCTTGTAGTTATTATTTTTTTCTCTTTTGTATTGCAACTGGTTTCATGCAAATTTTAACATACATTTTAGTCCGAAATTATTTACATGACTGTTTTTCCCCCTTTGAAATTCAAATGTTCGGTACACCATAAACAAGATGGCGACATGTCAACTATCACGCTAGTTTAGAGTGTAGGACGTTAAGAAGCTTATTGGACAATATGCTACACTGTAATGGGTATTATAATCAGTCTGCGCTGAGGGGAGCAACGCATTTCCCCCGCTGAGATGACACCGGCTTTGGGCAGTGCTTGATCACCTAAATATCATCGAAATGCCAAGACGGCTCCATGCCATGTTCCTGATACGGATGGGTGTAATGGTAATGTTGGCAATGATTGAGACAATGTCGCTGACTTCATTATAACGGGTCTTCACTGTAAATTACCATTATTAGAGCAGCCAGCCTGGAGAAGATCGGGCTACCATATAACTAGTGTCCGGTGTATTACGACCGTATACTTGATTTTTGTTTTCGACATCTCCCACAGGCGCAGTAGACCTGCAGATCTGGAATAAAATTTCAGCTTTCCTTCTGTCTGTGGGATGTTTCTGATCATCAATTTCGTCTCTCTCCGAAGTCGGCTATCGGGTAGAATCTTCTCAGGTGTGACCAGCGGCTAAACTAGTAAAACACAGCTGTCCCCTCGTAAAATTACCCAAACCCGTGTTCCATTAGCGCCGTTTCCAGGCCTTCCCTAAAGAGTTAACTCATCAGAGCGGCGGCACCTCGCCCCACGTATCATCCAAGACCTTCATCACCTCAGGTGGTCGGCCAGTGTTCGCTGAGTCCGGATCGTTCTTGGCAAGTCGTCACGTTCCAGCAAACAACAGACGTCCAATGGTCAGCCACTGCCATTCCGTGATTGTTGTCCACTTTTCCCACTGAATCGACGATCGCCTCGACGAGATAATGCCCTACCGACTCTACTCCGGTATATCGTGGCCATACCGGGACGGATACGTTATTGTAATCGGTCGCCCTACGGACGGGCTATCCCGTGGGTAACGTTAATATCGCTGCTGACAGGCTTTCTATTAGCCCCGGAACAAAATCAACCATTGTCCATAATTCGCCGGCAGTCATGCTGACAGGCGAGGTGATCCATCGTCAGACGACGCACTTTATGGTGAAAGTCGGCAAAGCCCGGGGCACGCTATTATAAACCTAATATCTAACCGCTCAATTAACCTTGGACAACGTCCACGATCTGACGATTTCGTGCATTCCTCCGTCGCCGTGGTAACAATTAACGCCCTGACATAACTGACTGAGCTGTAACTGCACGCACATAGAGACGTCATGTGAATATGGTGTTCCAATAGAATATATATATATATATATATATATATATATATATATATATATATATATACGTAGAAATAACCACACTCAGGGAAAGATAGTATGGGATTTAGTATCTAGGATACATATCACTTTTGCCAATTTCTAATTTGTCGGTTGGAAAACTTTAATCCAGTAACCTGTAACAAAACTAAAGGTGTACTTCACACTTTCTATCATTTTTATTATTATTATTATTATTATTATTATTATTACTGTAGTATTGGCAGTATCAGTAGTAGTAGTAGTAGTATGGTTGTTTTTGTTGTTGGTTTGTTTACTGTCGAGTTAGGGCTAAGGCTTTGTTTAATATATATTTATTTACACCCCACCCCTTCATATGGACATAATCAATCTTAACACTAATTTCCCGAGGAGTATACACTTTCTAGCTACCTCACTAATCAATGCCCATCCAACCAGAAACCAATTTCTGGCTGAAGCATTGAGCTGGTGAAAGACCAATAGTCAGTTTGTGGATTCGAACTGAGGACCTGCCAGTTTCTGTTCACCTATACTAACCACTGAACCAGGATGACTTTTGTTAAGTAATAGTTAGTGATAATGTACTGTTCTCTCTGCAAGTGATTGTTTTAGTTGTAGTGTGAGTGAGTGAGTGAGTGAGTGAGTGAGTGAGTGAGTGGTGGTGGTGGTGAGTGAGTGAGTGAGTGAGTGAGTGAGTGAGTGAGTGAGTGAGTGAGTGAGTGAGTGAGTGAGTGAGTGAGTGAGTGAGTGAGTGAGTGAGTGAGTGAGTGAGTGAGTGAGTGAGTGAGTGAGTGAGTGAGTGAGTGAGTGAGTGAGTGAGGGGTGTAGTGGTGAGTGAGTGAGTGGTGGTGGTGGTGGTAGTGGTGGTGAGTGAGTGAGTGAGTGAGTGAGTGAGTGAGTGAGTGAGTGAGTGAGTGAGTGAGTGAGTGAGTGAGTGAGTGAGTGAGTGAGTGCATCATTTAGCTTCTGTATTGACCCAGATGCCAATCAAATGAGATGAACAATTCAATCACCACAAACAAAACAGGAATTCGAACATCGTGTCTGATATTTGCAGGGCAGCGCGTTACCAGTTGTGCTATGAGAGGGCCTTTGTAACTGTAAAACAAGTCAAACTTACTATAATATAAACTGAAATAAGTAGATAAAGTGACGGGCAAGGAAATCTGAAACCACTCGGTTAGAATCCGCCAACTAGCTGTTGGTTCATTATACACTCACTTATAGACTGAGTCTTAAACGAATACCTGACCAATGTGAATCAGTTAATAGCAATCTCGCATCTATAATTGACAACCACACGGTGATTCTGGATCGTTAATGGCGGAGCAGACTTTCATTGCTCTCTGAATGAAGGAGAAGACGGAGGAAGTCTATACCTGGATCGGGGGGGGGTGTAATACACTCAGCTGAGTAGCACTGCTAAATTTAGATGCAAAAATCATATTTCTTTTTCTGATGCTTGAGGTAATTGACAACACGTTATACAATCATTCGTGCATTGATCGTGTGGTTAGAATATGTACACGTGTACAATAATAATAATAATAATAATAATAATAATAATAATAATAATAATAATAATATTAATTGTGGTCTTCAGATCTAGGGACTCTTCTGTGGTGTTATAATGATGATGATGACTGGTGTTTTACGGCCACTTTTGTGCACATTGTAGGCTAAATGGGCCGAGCGACCTCCAAAGTTAATGAAGCGAAGTCAAAGATGAAACAACCTTCAGATATGCCTACGCCGAGATTCGAACACGGGTGGCAGTGATATGTGGTCCAACACGCTAGCGCTAGCCCACGGAGGCGCCCCCTGTGGTGTTATGAAGAGTGGCATGAGGTTTTTCTATTAGGTCGAACTAGTTTAGCCTGATATACTGTTATGGCAAGTAAAGACCGTTTTCCTTATAGTCGTAATCTAACAGGCTAGATAGTCCAGCTCCAGATAAATCATCTCACATTATCTATACGACTAAGACAAGTTAAATGAATAAAGGATGATGACTAAAGGGAATGATCCAGAATTGGATTGTCGCCATACAATGGTCCAGTTCAACGCCGATCCTCCCACCACCTTGCCCATTCTGATCCCAATGCGTTTATCTGGGCAAGTTGATGCGAAATGTCAACAAGCGGCACTGCGACCTCAGTGTGGCTCCTGGCTTCACACCACGACGCTAAGAACTGGTCAGGTAACTTGATTAGGCGAACACACGGGGACGCGTGTTCATGTTTGACATCACTTCGTGGTAAACAGCGCTTACATGAAGCTTGTAGGGATACGGAACTGGCTGAACCAGATAGTCGTACGGTTGAATTTGGTTTGATGCTAAGCCCAAGTGTGAGATGAGGTGGTCGTGTCGGATGTCATCTTCGTAATGTAATCAATCCAGATGGTCCCGACCGTTAGGATTAAAGACGTCCACAGCATTCGTCGTCAATTTCCGTTTTTGGGAAGTGTTGTCGTGCGCATCCAGACACACGCCCTTGGGCGGACCCTATATGCGTGTGGTGTCCGCGCGGGCACAACACACACACACACACACACACACACACACACATATATATATATATATATATATATATATATATATATATATATATATATTAAATATAACCAAATGAACACACATACACACACACACACACACACACTCGCGCGCACACGCACACACACATTCCAGCCAGACTAATACCACTAGCAGCATGAACAATCACACGCACATACACACACACACACACACACACACACACACATATATATATATATATATATATATATATATATATATTTACATGTACACACACACACACAAGAGCACGTTTTTTTGGCATACACTTACCGAAACGTGTAATAAAACATAATATATTACTTTTCTGGTAAATGTTTTCATCGGAGCACAAATACCACAACACTAGGAGCTAAGCCAATGTTTATATTGACATAATCCGGAAATCAAATAACATGAAAATATATATCTCAGTAGCTTTAGACGACCTTTAACGGCAGAGTAAATAACTAATACTCAAATTTGTGCTTATGTTTGAATGAACAGTTTATGATTTGATTTCATTTCGTTGTTGGTATGATATCTGCTCGATATTTCGGCTTACATTATAACCTTAAATACATTTTTAGGTATCGTGACTTATATTATATGTCGCGGATTAGACTAACTCGGATTAATGTAAACCACCTAAAATCTGATTGATTGATACCTGTATTAAGAAACTATAATTAGCAAGGTTTTAATGGATTTTTAATATGTGACTGACTTCGGAGTAACAGAAGTTAAGAACTAAGAGTTAGGAAGTTTTGTGCGTTTCGTAATTCTTTTTCCTGTTGTACTAACAGCTGAAGTTGTAGGCGTAGCAGCTGTTGTAATCCTATTAGCAGCTGTGAGGAGATCATAGAAACGAAAGACCTCTGAACATCAAGATAGTAATAACAAAATCGTTAGAACCAATTCCTGAAAAACGCTGAGCCATAATTAAACAATTTTTTTTAAGCATTGTTGATGAGGAGCATGAAAATGTTTGGCTTGGGGACATCCGAGCTCGATCATCTCAATCATTGAGACACTCCTAGAGTCAAATGCAGATAAAGTATACTTAATATAGTTATAGTTATTATTAAATGTCGTAATCATATGAGGTGTGAATAACAAAAGTCAAAATGGCGTATTTTTTATGCGGCAGCTCTAGAAGAATTGAAGTAATAAAATATAAATCTTTTTTACATATATTTGTTTACACATGTTTCATTTCAATTTTGACCTCTGATCATCATGACCAGTAATGCACAATAGAACAAGGATTAATTTCCAAGGTGCAAATGTGCAAATGAATGGCTGATATCAGTGTATAGTTCCCTGTCCCATCCCCCCACTCCCACCCCCTCATTCTCCATTCATCCAGAAGAACAGTATGGGAAGATGAAACCGAAATTCGCTGGGTTTAGACATGTGATTCTTAGCACCACGTGACATTCACCGTCGCCGAACCGTCTGTGAATCATCAACATAATTATCCCCCATTATTGTATATCATGGAGCTTAATGAGGAGGGGACCAGCTCCACGTTCACCAGCATCAAACAGACTTCCTGAACTTATCCAACCAGAATTCATTGTTCTTCTCCGTCAGTTGCTGTCAGTTGCTTGACGAAACCGCTCTATGGTAGGGCTGTTTTAAATGTTTGACGTCAAGGGAAGTGCTGCTACCTGACCGATATGGTTCACCTATGACCAACCAGCCGTGAAATCGATGAATGCGAAGAAGCGAACACACGCACGCGCGCGCGCACACAAACACACACACACACACGAACACATCGACCCCCCATGTGAGTAGGAGACCTGCCGTATTAAGGCCAGATTATAACTGAAAGTGCACACGGCGTACACGCTTGGTACGGCGCGTCGAATACGATGCCGAAAGCGAATTTGATCTTCGTCGCTGAACTGATGGACATCACGCGTACACGCAGCCATCATGGCGCGGTATATCATTGGGAAGGCGTATGAGAATAGTTATGGCTGTTAATGGCGAATCTAGTGTAAAGTTTGTTGTTAAACGCAGCGAGCGAGCGTTCTGCGCTACAGGTGAGCTGGAAAGGTAAGCGTAACAGTTAATCTGATTTAGCGTGGCCGTTAGCTGTATATGAACTTATGATATAATTCACGTTATCTTAATGCCACCCACAGATATAACGTTATATGGGCTTCGTCCGTGTGCATAATGTGATGCCATTAATCCGCGCTCTGATATCGATCGGTCAGTGCTACTCCCATTATCGCTCGCTCTATATACTTATTATGATGTACGACGGAGGGGGGGGGGGTAGGGTGGTCGCCTGGCCTTGGCTGTCTATTGTAGAACCATAACAGAGCTGGTGATAAAAACCGATGCCGTCATTGACCACCAGCGGGCGTACTGGCATACTTTATTGTTGAGCCGGCGAGGACAATCACGACGACGATGGCGATCTCATATGTTAACCACGTGACCATTTATCCGATACCCAGCATGTGTTATGTGATATATGGTATGTGGCTATAATAATAATGCTAATAATAATAACAATAATAATAATGACAACAACAAAGATAACATAATTTCCCCCCCAAAATAGCCCCCCCCCCAATATTTTTGTTATTGATCATGATCACGGATATGGGTAATTGCTGTTACAAAGTAAGCTAAGTTGCACATGAAAGCATTTCTATGAAATGTTTGTTCTTCGTGTTGATCATTAGCGTCCGCTCTTTGTACTGCTTCGGGAAGTACTCGTCGGGAAGCATCACAACCGTTCAGAATGCGTGCATCATCCGTAGATGTCTCAAATCCGGTAATAAGTCCATTGAAACCCGTTGTTCGATCGTAATGCAAACGTCGAATGAATTAATGTTCATTAATATCAATAGTTAAAATATGTATGAACAAAGCTGAAATAAATGAAACGGTTTTTTTCTTCTTCTTGCGGATGGTAAACATGGGTACTGTCGACCTAAGACATCAATAAGTGGTCATTGTACTAATGTCAGAGAGTCGTTCGCGACACTGTCTGCGAACAATAACAGCGAAAGATTTACTGGCAGATGAAACCAACGGAAGAAGGGAATGGAAAAACTAAAGGAATTTAAAACTGAATCAAAGATAAATGTTGACACGACGGGTGACGGGCTCAACTGGGGATGAGATGGCTATCCTTCGTATCCGGTAGGCCGGATTCTCGCCGTATCCCCCGGATATGCGGCTGATACACAGCGCGTACGCCGTATCAATCATCGTTCCCGATCGATCGAAGTCTGACGAAACGCAGACGCGAAGAATTACAAGCGCACAAACGACGAGTCGAATCCTTACGAATCCGTATTGCCTCCACCTCGGATGCCATCTCGTTAAATATGTAGACTAATCCGGACGGAGACTCCGTATGTCGTTGGCTTAACATCGATTACCGAAGTATATGAAATATATTCATCAATCGATGGTATTTATATAATCGTCGTTTTTGGTTTTAGCGCATACATTAAATTAGTGCATTTGCTAGAAAAAGGCCGTCGTCTATTGGATATGCAATATAAATGAGACAGCGTCCTACGTATTATTAATAATGACAATTTTCGTATTATCGGAGACGATGTTAATACACGGAAATCGTATACGATAAACCCTAGGTTGAGGAACTCTAATTGTGAGTACATCAGGCTGTGTTTATACACAACTCGGTAGTCTTATAAAGGGCATCAGGCTCTCTGTAGCAACCAAATATGCATTTGAAGCAAGTTTAACGGAAATACGCCTTACGTCTGGACTTAATTGCATTATATATATATATATATATATATATATATATATATTAATTAATTTTCAAATAGTTTTTTATATAATCTTCCTGAAGCGAAATCTCTGTTAGAAACAGAATTAACTTTTCACATTATTGAACCCCCACTATGTATGTTTATATGTGCATATCTGCATCTACACTGATGCGAATACGGGCAATTAGCCCCCTGGTGTTGTTGTTTAAGCAGGACGCTGTACAGTCAGTAATATGATGGAGTTCAATATGACATCAATCTTTTCTTGTCATGAGTCATTGGCAAGTGAAAACGTAGACAGTAGACACTGGACTTATGAATATTCGGTACAGTGCGGCTATATATATATATATATATATATATATATATATATATATATATATATACCGGGAGCAACAGTAACGTGTAGTATCAGACCATATTGAAGCAGCCTCCGTTAGCGCATTGGTTAGAGGACTGCACTGCAAGCTTCTGGATCAGAGTGCGAATCCGATTCACACCCTTGTCTGCAGCACGTTTCTCTAACTATTATTGTTTCCGCCACATTAATCAGGTGTTACCAGCGTTGGGGTTAAATAAAGAACTCATTCACTCACTCACATATTCACTCACTCGCTCACTGTCATCGTGAGAAAATGAGAACTGTCAGTAGTGTACCAATGGAAGGATAAAGGTAATAAGGCGAAGTGAAGCAAATAGGTGCTTTTCAGAACGCGATTTGAACTCCGGTTATTGATGTCCGCGACCGATCTTGCTACCAGCTCGGCCACAAAGATTTTGAGAACCGAACGTGATGACTGTATCCTACGGAGGACATTATTTGTTCTAAGTGTACAAAGGAATAATATTGTGTAGCTCTGTTGTGATACGGTGAAGCTAACGTACAGATGGACGGTATTCTTGTTGGTATGGTATGGTACGGTCTGAGGTATGATACTTCGTGTGTGTGTGTGTGTGTGTGTGTGTCCGCCACCTCCCACAACCCACCGACTCCACGAGCCCAATGGGCAGTCTTCCAAAACTTGGCCCGAGCCGCCAGCATATAAAGCGGCAGTAGGCCCAGTTAAGGCGACCAGTTAATGGAGATTTTATCGCCACTGGAACCACCTGAAACTGGCCGGTTAATGGTTTATTTACTAAAGGAGCAGGTGTATTCATCGCTCGGAATACTTCGCCCACACCTTAAAGGCTCAGCGTACAGCAGCATCCAGACGTTTATTGTGGGAGCCTAGCTTCTGGACGTAACACGCCGTGTAATATATCTCGCACCTTTGTTGAAGGATGGCAGCGGATAACGGCGATGTTACACTATACAGGTAAGAAGTGTCGCGTGTTTATAAGAACCATCGTCTAGCCTTAGCGGATCTTGCGTATAAATGAACAAATGTCGGATTTGATTGCTAAATTTGAACCGATTAACAACGAATCGGGCCTTTGTCGTGACTGCTCATATAATAATTCAAATTTCATAAAATCGGTTTATATTAAGACAGGCAAAAGTTTCAAAGGGTATTTTCAAAATGGTGCAATTGAGGATTCAGTTCGTAGATATTAAGAGATGGGGATTTTTTATTGTTCGAATGACGGAGGGATGCGAAGATTGGCAGCAAAAACAGACCGAGCATTGTCTCCGTCGATTTAACAAAGAGACAGACATGGGGATATAAAAAGGTGCTTATCGGTAGGTCACGAATTCCTAGTTCACTCCACCCAGTGATATTATACAGCTGTGTAATCTAGCTCAAGCAAATGATCTGATTAGAAAAATCTCTATTCACTTTTCGTTTATCACAATAGCGGAAAGAACGATAACTTATAACGGATGACCAAAACAATGAGGTGTTTGTTTTAAACGGACGGAAATTAACCAAGATTTATTATAATTTTATCGTCAAACGTCTGCATCGAGTATAATACTAAATGTGGTCCTTTCTGCTGTTTATTACGTATCAATTTTAAAGCCATATCGAGTGACCTTCGGTGATGGACAGGTGTTTTGTTATTGACAACTTCCTCGATCTACCGTCGTTGTTAACGCCACGATAACTCATCCAACATCTGGACATTGCTAGATGAGTAGTCTTAGGAATATCGGCCGAATTTGACGTGATGGGGGGATCGGTAATGGAGTAAATTCTCGTCGATAACGGCTAACAATATCTACAGCTTTTCCAGGGTAGCCGACTTTTGCTTGTCGTTCTCTGTCTGAACAGGCAATAGGGTGTCCGCTACACTGCGGACTTCTACGTCGTCGGATCGAATCTCGGTATTGTTTGTGTCTGTGCGACGTTTCATCCAACAATAACATGCTCCGGCTACTTGATTATTTCAATTACGTTGGGGACGGGGATATCACCTCAATGTCTGATATCACATGTAGACACGGATTAAATTATCGAATCTTTGCTGGCGTCTTTGTGAAGTAAAAGACCCATGCTTATGTGTTCTACCCCATAGAAACAAAACTTCGGGTGTTTGTGTTGTGGTTTCGTTAAAGGATTTCATGATGGTGAGCTAATGTACAGCAGCGTACGAAGACCGCACAATTGCCATGCACAAGTGACGTAATATGCGGAAGCTTATCAGCCGATTCAAGTCTTATTGTCATTTATAGAATACGGCTCGTCACCTCTCTCTCTCTCTCTCTCTATCCGGCAGGCGTCAGGATATACGCAGCCAGAAATAAAGCCGCCAAACACGTCGCTTATTAAAGACCTAGAGGAAGAGATTACGTGCCGTAAACTACATGCTATCATTTGTTATACGCAAGTTTTAATAACAGGCTAATTAGTCGTCATAAGCCTGGCATTACTGGCACATTTTCGAGCCCGATGCCGTCAACAAGATTAAATGTTGTTTGAAGTTGAAGGAGGTTACGATGATTTTTTTTTGTCGTTCGGCCAACGAAGCCTCGCATGCAAACAACGTTTCTTTGTTTCATTATCCCAATAAATCCTAGGGCTATTTCAGTTCACATTTCCGGGTTGCTGGCCTCATTCCGTTTCGAAAATGGAATAAAGGCTATGATGCGTCTGAGTACATTTAGCTGTTGACTTGGGCGATAATAAGGCGCTAGCCATTGGCTAGTTTCCTCTTTGCGCACGAATTCCGCGAGATTCTGCTTTGTTGTTATCGGAAATTTACGATGGAATCACCAGGTACGCACGCATACTCGTACGTCTTAATACTAGTCCTAGAGATATAGAGAGAGAGCTTGAGAGAAAAAAAACATAGAGAAAGAATAACAACGCATATATATATATATATATATATATATATATATAACATCATAGCCTATTTTATGGTCTAGTCGGGAACCGGTGTCCAGTAATGTCAAGTATCCCTTGATGAGGCGCCAGGGACATAAAAGTGATTTCTTGTATTCATTTTACTGTAGTCAACCCATAAATTACATATACTATAGTAAAGTCTTCCATCTGTAAATAAGAATAAGAACTAGCCGATAAAATATTATGTTGCGACTGGCCAACCCGTCAAGTAACGGTTAAAGATCAATCTGAGAAGCCGTATTTAATCTACCGATCCGGATGCCGTTTAAATGAAGCTCATTCTAATCGAGTGAATCTCTACATGGTTCCGGGCATTAAGTTTCTAACCAGGTTTGAGACATTAGAATTTCTGATATGGCTTAGTCAGAATATTTCAATTGTCGCACACTAGAAGATCATTTTAATCGAGGTCTGTGGAGTTTCAACAAAAGCATTGTTTTTGTTCCATTGCAGGTGCTGATGTTTGCAAAACGGTTACGTTTTATTTCATTCGTTTCTAAAAAAAGAAACATGTTTCATTTATCAGGACAAGTCGGCCTATCTGCGTCGACGATTATCAGTCCAATGTTATTGTGTTAAATGGGGATCCTCTTAAATCCCGAGATACAATTGATCACGCTAATCAGGTTAATTCGACGGCCGAAATCCCATAGTAATTACCTGGGCACGAATTACCTAGATTATTGCCTAACGTCGGCAGCTTTGATATCCTATCGACAAATATTGCTGTGGCCCGCTCGCACACCTGAAGCCATCGTAACTATATCGGATAATGTCTAAAATTGGCCTTTAATCTCTGAGGTCAGTTGACATTATCATAGCCCCATCAACGCCATATGCCCATCGACGTGGCAGATACTGATGACCTTATCACCTTCTCGGTGGTAGTCAGTCGCTGTTGCTGATGCTACTCGTGGACATGACGAGACACAGATTTTGGGCAATAGCCGGTGACGGCGAGCCATTTCCACAGAAAGTTTACATCACCGGGTCAGCTTGTAGTGTGTCTTAATTAAAGCTTGAAGACTGTCCTAAACCTTTGATTCCCTTAATAAGAGAGCTAAGTGGAGCCATGTATACAGCTTACAACATGGTGAACAGCTGTCTAAGCTACTATTACATTGCATAGGAGGAGCTTAGTAGATCATATGAATCCACAATGGAGATTCGTGTAAGACAAACGAATTATATATATATAATGGCATAAGCTTAGTCAGTTAATGCGTTTTATTTAGTTAATATGTATAAACGATTAGTAATTAATTAATGGCGAAACTAGGTCGCAGTTACTATGCAGGTACCCCAGATTATCCTTGAATGGATAAACCAGCAATCCAGGCAGCTATATCCGTCTCGCAGTTACCTTTGTCAAGTACGCCTTTTATGGGAATGAGGACCGTCCTTTTTCTAATCATGCGACTTAAGACACCGATGCGTCCCGCACCAATGACGATACCTGTAGGACGAGGTTTTGTCGTCAACTACTATTTACCTGTTTCTCGACGTCGATACTGACTTCACCATTTTATCGTTTCGTTTCAGACTTGATTGATGACGTACAAATACGTTGACGGTTATAGAAGATAAAGTGCCTCATTATGGATGAAGTTATGAGGTATCTGTTGTTCTGCCTGGCCACGTTCTCCCTGTTTCCATTAGGCAGTGGCGGGTAAGTTACTTGAATGTCTCGGTTCTTTTCTTTGTATTCTTTTTCTTTGATTATTTAGCATACTGATTACGATTTAATAAATAGACTCAGTAAAATGAACAAAACATTTGCGTTTATTTTTGTCAGTAGTGTCATCGTCATTCAGTTTCTAACCCTCATCTACGTCATTATTCATATTTAAGTTTTAAACGCTACTTGAACTTATCCTTTTCTTGATGCATGTTTAATTATATTATACCATTAACCCGTCGACTTTAAATTTAGTTTTGTACATTTGTTCCTCATTTTGTCATAATGTTCCGTTTTGTGGCCGACAAGTAATATCAATCAGGGACAGAGCTATCACTTAGTCCGCAAGTCCTTTACTCTAGGACATATAAGGATGACATTGATAAGATGCCGTCATCAGGAGAGAACTAGTTTATTTCAGGCTTTGGTCATTCTTGGCCTTCATGGCGCCGGCTCAACAGAGATGTACTCACCTGTACGCCCCATGTTTGTTTTGTTTGTTTTGTTGTTCGGGGAGAATCCCCAGGCTGTCGCTTAATCAGCACAGCCTCTATGTTGGAGTGGTTGAGAAACCTCCTCCCCCACCACTCACAGGGGAGCAGTACGGAAAGATGGAGCCGAAATACCCTGAGGGTGGTCACTGCCAGAGTGTTTTACGTCCTCAGGGGTTTTTAACGTCCCCCTTTATTTTAAATAATTCAGTGGAGACGGCAGCGCCATTTAACGTGGTCAGCCACCCACGATGTAGTGAGCCGAGAAATTAATCCCTGGAAAGGTTTCGACCTCTTGCGGGGTTCGAACCTGCGACCGTTGGCACCAAGTGTCGGGTGCTTAACCACTAGGCCACCGGAGCTCACTCGTACGCCCCATTTACGATGACTGATATTTATAGCATCAGTGGTGGTTGATATTAAAGCAGAACTTTGTCTAGCTGTGGCTGTTTTCGGGGCCGGCAACCTGCCATTTCTGGATTAGTAAGCTTGTCTTTTTACCAGTCCGACATGCTAGTAAAGGGTTACAACGAACCCCTGTCCCTGACTGTTGATCAAAGTTGAAGTCGGACATCGTGTCTCCTTCTTATGTTGCCGTTATTCGCCTAATAGATGTATACCCCTATATCGGTCATACCTGTGTATCAGTCATACCTCTGTATCAGTTATAATCAACCGTTGTTTGCTGAACCTACGCTTACTGATTTGTTTTAGTACTGAGGCACAACTCCCGATGTACATCTCCAAAGAAGTGGCTTCTTTTAGCCCTCAGTATTGACAACAGACATATGTATTTGCGAAGGTCGACCTTAAACCAATAGCAAATTGAGCATATGGACTATAGTCTTAAGTTGGTGTTGTTGTTTTTTCCTTCTCTCTATTTAAAAAAAATCCAATTTCGAATACTAATAATGAGATTCTTGGTAAAAGGAATATCGGGAGCAATGTAGAAACCAAAGTATTATGAAACGTCAGTGTTCTGTGATCAAGATACTATATAATAGATTTACACGTTGCTTGATGACGTGCTAATACCTGGTTAATCATTAGTTTAAAATACCTCCAACGTCGCACAATCATTTCTATTAAAGGTAATTACATGGCTTTTAAAGAGCTCCTTTTATAATTAAATTATTGTATAATAAGGTAATATGAATATTATATACACACACAATACCTAAAAATTTCAGGTAATATGATTAAGCAGATGAACTATATATATATATATATATATATATATATATATATATATATATATATGCCATATATCTGTTCATATAATAGAATACTAGCCTTAGCTATTCAGATTATTGTTATTAGTTTCTTATAACTTTAGTTTTTCTGTTTTTTTTTAGTCTTAATTCAAAATTCGGACGTCAGCCATATACACAAAATAGGCCTCATCCGGGTATCTATTTGTGTATATAATTACCAACCATGTGTTACTTTAATTCTCTTCCTTCTCAAACTCTAAAGCAGGGCCAAGATGCTATCGGAACTGATTGAAAGTTTGCTGAGCGAAGAGAAGGGATACAATCCTCGGATACGTCCCGGACTCGATTCTGGTAAGATTCGTTTCTATTTTACTCGAACTTTATGGAGATTTCCGGTAAGAAACGCCATTAATGGCTGATTATACTAATTTGTTTGTTGTGAATATTTCCTGGCTCGTGTTACTGAACAACTTGCAATGTTAGCTGGTAACTATCCGACTGGGATCACGCCGATTCTTCTTCTTCTTTATTTTAACTTTAATAATTGTTGATACATGGTATTGAGGTTTATTAGTGTGCCCAATACCCAATAACGAATTCAGCACTCGAGGTTTCTATTTCGGTTACCTCACCCGTAGTCCATACCAGTCTAACTCCTCTACCCACTGATCAGTCCAGCTTGAGTATCCATATCAGAAGCCAAAGCTGCTGCTGGCATAGCTCTCTGGATCACTGAGACATACAAACCCCCTGACCACGTCAATGAATGGACCATGAACGGGGAGAGGGGGGAAGGGCTCGCACCTACTATCATCGAAGTTTAATTATAGGATTAATTATCGATAATCAAGACGACGGGAGGATACCAAGAGTCTGAATGGAGTAATATACTTCGATATATCTCTACACCAAAATTTAGTTTGTTGTGGAAATTGTAGCAGATAATTGTTTTCAATTATGAGAGTAATCGATCGTTCAATAATTTGTGTTGGCTTGATATAACTGATTCTGTTAAATAACACGTTTACATATACATAACAACGGTGCAGAAAACACGCAGGCATCGTTTTGCTGTTGTTGTTGTCAGTATTGTATTTGTTGACGTTGATGTTGTTGTTGTTATTGTTGTTGTTGTTGTTGAATTAGTTCCGTTGTGCTTGTGTCAATTGGTGCGGAACATCGCAGCACTGATTGTGTACTAGATATCGACCATCGGCCAGGAAATTGATTAAGACAAACGCCATCTTTGTACCGAGATAACTTCGAGTAGAACATCCGGTCAGAAGTGGCATTTTACCTTAGTTCTGAAATAAAACAATTATTTGTACAATTTGGTGAAGTGTCCTGGCAGTACGTTGATGATAGCGCCGGCCGGAGTGTACTCGACTGTTGAAGAAGAAGCAATAAGCATCGTCTTGCGTCTAACGGTACAATCTTTCAGATGGTATAATTATTGAGATACCGATGAGTTGATACTGACGTCGGTCGTCAAAGAATGGTCGGAGGTCGATTTTTCTGACGTCGTCTCTGACTTGAATCATTATTTGGCGTGTAATCCGCCAATATCATTGCTGGAACCCAGTGTGTGTGCGCGTGTGTGTGTATGTTTTTGTTTTGTGTGTGTGTATATTTCTATGTGTGAGGGGTGGATGCGTGATATTTAAAAGTGTGTGAGAAGCCATCCTCTCGCCCCTCCCTCCAAACAAAAAAACCTTGAGGGCTAAATATGGAAAACTTGACTTTTAGCCTTGAGACATGTCATGTTTCGTCATTCTGCCAAAACAAATGTAAGCCTGGATTAGTAGAAAGGTGTTTGTCATAGTTGGATCCTGTTTATCACTTTCACTGAGCGCCGCTGTCTCAGCATCATCAACCCCGACGACGTAGGACAGGATACAACTTATCCTTAAATAGGATTGAAAAAATTGACGACATTATGCAAGAAAGTAATGAATGTTAAAGCGGAGGAAGATAAAGAGCGATGTTTTTACATTTTCTTTAGCGTAGAATGTCGCCATTCTACTTAAAGAGAGTCGACTTTAGTTAAGCTTATACCTGGTTTTATTGTCAAGTCTCTCTCTCTCTCTCTCTCTCTCTCTCTCTCTCTCTCTCTGATGTAATCACGTATATCCTGAGCCACACGTGGAGATGTGGTGGCAATTAGTCAGAATCACTACCGACAGATTTACTCTTGATGTCGATGTTTTGCCAGCCGCCTCAAGTGCCACAAAAAAACACGGTTAGCCTCGACGTGGCGCCCCTATATGGCTTTGTGGTCGGCCGTTATCCCCAATACGGCATGCTTGTACGTGCCTTACACGCCGAGTTCGCGTCCCCGCTCCAGCTGCTGCATGCCGAGCAATAAAACGGGGACGTTGGTGATGTTGTTAGCAATAAGTAGGGGGGGGGGACACATCAGTAAGAGTGGAGAAACAACAGTAAGGGGGGACCACAACAGTAAGGGGGACACACAACAGTAAGGGAGGGGGAGAAACAACAGTAAGGGGGAGACACAATAGTAAGGGCCCTCTCATGAATGACATCTCCATGTGAGCTTGCATCTAAAGGAGATAATCAACACTGTATTATGGGCTGATGAGCACAAAAGACCAGTGTCTTGGGATTACTGTTTATTTTTCTTTGTTCTCTCTCTCTCTCTCTCTCTCCCTGTGTGTGTGTGTAGGTGTGTGTGTGTGTGTGTGTTTAGGATACATGCATACTGTGGCACTGGCTCAGAGCAACAACACCCACACCTTCCGTAAATCTATACATGGTATATATTATCTTTCAGTATTGTTTAAAATAAATCTATACATACATGAAATTAAGCATACCCAAACATACACCTCCACATATCTATATATAAATGATAATTAACGGGGGCTACTGTGTGGCTCAGCCAATCCACTTTTCGTTTGGTGGAAATGTGTCACGCCCACTAAGAAGTGCAAATATGTGGGCTAGGTACAAGAAGCGAAAACACATACAAAAGTACCAATTGACACTCCAGCTCGCAGTAAACATCAAGAACCCGTGGTTCAATCTCCCTCTTTCTCTCTCTCCCTGCGTGTGAGTGTGTGTGTGTGTGTGTGTGTATGTGTGTGTGTGTGTGTCAATATAAATGTTTAATTAAATGCTTGTCACTTTTGTGCCGCGATCTAAGTGTGTAGGACGAATACAGTCCACACGAACATACTGACCACTGCAACGCGTGTGATGAGCTTCTTGCAGTTCGTATTGTCCAAGTACTAAAATACTGGCTTTCACGCCATCATAACAACAACAGCAAACAAAATAACAGCAAATACAATTCACTGAAAGCCAAAGCGCGAACGGTTAACGTTTGCAACTCGATCGCTTCCATCATTTGAAAGGCGATACTCTCGACGAGAGCAAGGTTTCGTCCGTTCAAAGGTTTCTTAATTACAAGTTCGGTTTTGAGTCTGTTCTTATTGGCATGAAGTAGAAACGTTTATTGAAACTACTCGTAGAATAATTACAAGTAACGACACTATCGAGTGTCTAATCGTTTACAGTTGGCCTTAAAATAGTAACGAATTCGGTTGGGTTGTTATGTATTATGACAAGTGATACGTTTGTATATGTATTAAGACAGCTGGTACACGTTTGTGTGCATTAAGACAACTTGTACATGTTTATATCCATTAAGACAATTGATACATGTTTATACGCATTAAGACAGCTGATACACGTTTATATGCGTTTCAAAAAGGTTTTGTTCTTCTCTTTCTGTGATTAGGTAAGCCGCTAATTGTGTCGGTGAATATGTTTGTTCAAGAGATCAGCTCCGTCAGTGAAGTTAGCATGGTATGTATATAATATATCTGATCAGCGTTGTATTTGTAGCAACATTAAAAATATCAAATCAGAATGGAAGCCGGTGGGGGGGGATATATTGCAGCAGATCGATAAATAACACAGTACGTGGTATTTGAGAATTTGAATAAACAGTAAAGATTTTTTCCGTCCAACTGATCGACATTTCCGGATCAGACTAACACAACGACAACAAAGTCTATTCGTTTTTGTTTTATGATCCATTTATGACTCACGAAGCAAAATTCCTCGGTCCAATGCTCCGAATTTTTTAATTTTGTTTTCAACCGATGCTGTCCTGGTTGCAGCTGCGCTGTGGAGTGCTGAACTCGTTGACTTAATATTGACGAGCAATTGATTTATGGAAAGGTCACCTGCCAGAAACACACACGAAGTATTCTCAAACATCCCTAAGTGAAGATACTGTGTTAAGATAGTCCATTTTAAGCACGCGGTCTTCTACCGTGGTTTCCAGTTCTATTTGCATACTTCAACGACATCATTTTTCTTAATGAACAGCATAATGCAATAATTACGTGATGGTGTTGTTTAACTTAATAGCTGATCGCAATAACTCTATCTCTCTCTCTCTCTCTCTCTCTCTCTCTCTCTATCTATCTATCTATCTATCTATCTATCTATCTCTCCTTCCTATGGACTCCGTTGTCCGACTTCGCAAAATGAAGGAAGCCAATAACCTGAACAAAGAATCGGGTTATTTTACGACTGCCCGTATCTGGTTATATTAACACTGGAGCGACGTTAGCGTCCTCTCTCTCCTGTTACCACGACGTCATTAAAGATCTCCGGTAAATAACCAGCCCGTTGATATTACCGTAGCTCACTTGGTAGAGTGCTATACTCTTTATTCTGAAATCAGGGATTCAAGTTCAGACTCGAGTAACGAGAAGCGTATGTTGGATGTCTCCTATCCAGAAAGCATCGAACCATTTACGCTTCTATACACTGTTCGGCGCACAACCTTGGTAGATGGGGAAGCGTGATAAAGTCTAGCCACGAGTGCATTTTTGTGCACGTTGGGTACTGACTATATGGGTGAAGAGATACCCCGTTGACTCCTCTAGGTCGGGAATTGAACCCGTGTGCTAGGGGCTTGTGGCTAACGGCACTTTTATAAGGGGAGGTGTGAGACGTTCGAAGCCAAGACTAGAAATTACTGGACAGCATATTGAATTACGTCTGGTTTTTGTAGAGATAAGAAGACAACTATTCCAGTTACATCTTCATCGGCTTCGTTACACTACCCGAGCTGGCCTCGACCAATAAATATGTTAATAACTAAAATTAATATGCTGATTGTTTTAAGCGTTCGACTCAATAGCTTGAAGCTTGTTCTTGTGTTCTCTTTGTTAAGACATGGCCTATTATATTTAACATTTGCCATATTGAGGCTTCTAAGCTTTTCCATCCGGTCACGGTGTCTCTCAATCTTGTATCATCCACCCTGGCACAATACTTAGCTGCGAATCAAACAATGTTTACCGGGATATAAATATGGGAAGACGGTTGGGTTTACATGGATTCGTGGTTGTACGACGTTTAACTGGGTAGAATTTCTTCTTTGCGAACATGCCGTTGTGCTTATTTCAAATGGAAATTACGAACATAATCCGGTTTACATCTTTTCCATTGAAAGTGATGTATCTTTAACCAAGTACCGTTTTCATATTTTTCTCGTTTTTTTCAGGAGTACTCTATGACGGCTTATCTGAGACAATCGTGGCGAGACGAGAGACTCTCGTATACGCACACAAGCTACAACAAGAGCATCACACTCAACTACAACCAATTTGCCAACATCTGGGCTCCCGATCTCTTCATTAGAAACCTGAAGCGGGGGATGTTCCACGACATAACGGTCCCGAACAGACTTATCCGACTGTCGCACGATGGTACTATCCTGTACAGCCAAAGGTATAAACGACTTTATGTGGTACTGATGCATCCAACTAGTGGCTATGTCGTATTGTGCTGATCTTTTGTTTCCTCATATTTCTAGTACTTTTGACCTTTGATCCTGTTTTCGTACACTCGTGGTACCTACTTAAACATCATGTGTATAAATGGAACTCGTAGATTATAACTTTGTATATTATGTACCGACTACACTATATACAAATTTGATATATCATTTGGCAAAGGAAATATATATATATATATATATATATATATATATATGCGTGCGTACGTGCGTGTTGCGCCCATGTGTGGGTGTATATGTGTGTGTTCATTTCTAATAGCTTGTCTGTCTGTCTGCCTGACTGTGTGTCTGTATCTTTGTCTGTCTGTCTGTCTGAATGTCTGAATGTATGTATGTCTTTCTATCTGTTTGACATTTTGTCTGTCTGTCTATCTGTCTGTCTGTCTGTCTGCGTGTCTGTATCTCTGTCTGTCTGTATTGAATGTATGTATGTCTGTCTATTTATCTGTTTGTCTGTCTATCTGTCTGTCTGTATCTCTGTCTGTCTGTATGTCGAGTTCGGCTACCTGCTATGGTTAATATTTCTTTCTAATGTCGCTCTTTAACCGAATATTGAAAGGCCTGGCTCGGTGACAACAGAAGCCCAGACTGATCGATCCTACATCACCATATTAATAGACAATGGCTGGCCGTTGTTTGTCCGCTAGGATGGTCAGGCTGGGGCGGAACACTGGAATTGTCCATCATTAAACATATACATATGGCATCTTCACACAGAATATCCATAGGGCAAATTATCTCTAATAAAATCCATTAGCCTTCGGCAGGTTATCAACAAATCGTCACCTTCCATTAATGGAATGGGTCTGGAATGAGAGAGAGAGAACGGCAGGTTACTCTGTGAAGGTGTCCCTGATTATTGGTGAATGACCAGCGATCACAAATTGGCAGGCAGGCACGCACGCACTCGGGCATCCACCCCAACCAACCTAACCGCCATCCACACATACATACACCCACGAGGAAGAAAAATCATCTGCTGTCGGCTGGTTCTAAAAAGTTACAAATTTTCAATTTAAAACCGTTTCCGACATAAACAGATCATTTTAATGTAGGGCAAGGTATTGGACAAAAACGTCGGAGTTCCGGCCGCCCAGTGGTTAGAGCAATGCGCCATATGTGCCAGGTGTGACTGGGCCCGCGGTTAACCAACTCGAATTAAACTCGAATCAAAAATCAAAATTTTTTTTTTAATCTCCCTTATTCGGCAACCTGACTAATCACCTAGATTAGGGGTATCCTATAATGATAGGACAGAAGTGAACGACGCCGAACTCTGAACGTTTAGATCAGATTAACTTAGTAATGGGAATACTCCCTGGTGGGGTATGGTATTGAATGAACGTTTTTGATTTACCTGTGGCTACCTAGCACCTGTTGTTTATGTTTTGATAAATTTTCACGATTATCTATTTCCCCAATAGCGTTAAAATCTTATTTAGGCCATTGTTTGAGACATTCGATATGGTCAAGTATCTCGAATGGTTGCATTTAGCTCAATTAATTCGTTGGGGCTATTTTAGAGTCTCATTCCCTGGGTTCAGTTCACTTAATTAGTCTATATTTGTCTAGTTGTAGCTTTTCTAAATTGTCACATTCAAGGCTAAATTTATTCCGCTTGTCATAAGTACTTATTGACTGCTAGAACAGATGGACAGACAGATAATCAGTTTCAATAATAAGGCATATTTGGAAGTGGAATTTGTAGTGCGCATGCAGACACACTCATATATATATATATATATATAAATATATATTATATATGCACACACACAAAAACACACAACTGTACATTCACCTATCTAAACCCATAATAATAAACCGATCTCTTTATGGATTATTCCATTAACAGCTGTCTAAGACGGCTGCTGGTCATATCACAAAGTGTCCATTTATCAAGCAGCTGTTATCCCCAATACATCTGATGACTGGGCAGCTTAACGTGAAGGGTTACTCTTAAAGGAAAACCTGCCATAAGATAAGCAACACATCTCCAAATATTAACATGATACTCATTATATGTCATCTTGTCTATCTTTATTCAATGATATTCAAGGTTTTTGTAACGTATTTAAAGCTTATCTTGAATGTACAAGAACATGTTCGGATATTCACAGTGTTATTGATATTTTCGGGGCTTTTCTAGTGTGCTCTTCCTTAGTTCGTTTTTGGAGATTCACCGAGTTTCCGGTGCTATTTCAGATAATTCTTGGTTATTAATGACTTTTCTATGGCGACTTTAGTTTGGAAGGTTTAACATTTCAAAGCTTTTACGTGTAGTTCTGGACGTTTATGAGAAAGTTAGAGATTTTCTGATGGCTCCAGGACATTTCTTTTGTTTTCGAGGCTTTTCTGGAATGTTATTTGTCTACTTGCCTCACTCAAGAACTGCCTGAATACAAAAGACGTATTCTTCCCGTGTCATCCATTGGTTCATCGAATCTGATGTACGCATTTCTGTCTGCTATATATGGGCTGGCAGAAACAGTGAGGCAAAACATTAGTTCTGCATAATATATGTATAACTATGTTAGCAAATGTTATAGGGCTTATAGGGATCCAATTCTGTTCAAGATCATCAAAATAAATGTGTTTACTACTCTCCTTCTCGAATAGTGTTTATCTTCAATAATATTTTGAGTTTCGCTTCCACGTTTAGGCGTTTTATTTATGTTTACGTAAAATAGTATCACGGCGTGATTTCTTGCACCTTTTCATCATGCACATCACAGATTTGTTATATGTGACTGATGCGTTGCGGGAACAGCTGATCAGTGTTACCGTAAATCACCGGGTAAAAGAAGAACGTAACTTACATCGGATACACCGGAAACAAATAACAAAAAAAAAAGCGTAATAATAAAATATAATAACAGTATTTTATATTGCACCTTATTCAACTTTAATTGTTATAAGGCGCCTTACATTTTTCAAAAAATAATTAAGGCATGTTCTAAACACATATATCACAGACACATTCTATACATAAATACACTGCTTTGTATATTATAAAAAGGCCAATTGAAATAAATGTGTTTTAAGAGGCTTAAAAATTATTTCTTAACTTGCTGCAAGTTTTAAATGGTTTGACAACTTATTCTACAGCCTGCGAGCTGAAGCTCGGAAGGATTTCTTTCGTACATTGGCGTGTTTTTTTGGTATCATTAAAAGTGCACAGGTCTTCGATTGGAGTATTCTCACTGGTATATATATATATATATATATATATACCTTTGGATCAGATCTCTTAGATATAGTGGTTCTGTTCCATTCAGTACTTTGAATACATGAAGCAGGATCTTGTATAGTGATCTGAAACGTACAGGATGCCAGTGCAGCGGAACAAAACTGGTGTTATATGTTCTCTTTTGCGAGTGCGTGTCAGCAGACGTGCAGCACAGTTCTGCACTTGATGTAGGCTGTTGGTCAGAGAGAGGGTTGTTATATAACAATGCATTGCCATAGTCCAGTCAACAAATAATAAGGGCTTGGACTAAAGGCTTGCATGTCTCATCATTTATGTACTTACGAATAAGTCCTATATTTTTTACAGACATTGAAGAATTTTTAAACCTGGATCATACCTTAATTTGAAGATTCTCAGTTTTCTTCACGTATTTCTTGAATGAGAAAATAATGAATTGAATTTCAGCATGTTGCTGTTCATCCAAATACTTATGTTTTCAATACAAATTTCAATTGAAGATGAAATATCATCCCATTTACCATATTACCTTAAAGTCATATACCGGCGAAGTCATATGTCGGCGAAGTACGACTTTACCTGAGTAAGTACCTTTTCCTTGATTCCAAAGGATAATTCTAAGCGTTTCAGTAGTATCGGATGATCTATTACATCAAAAGCTGCAGATAAATGAAGCAAAATTAATGCATTCATCGTTATTTATCAAGAGCCTCGGCAATGTCATTGTGCGCTTTCACGAGAGTTCTTTCTGTTGAATGACCTCTACGATAAGCATACTGATAACTTTCATTGTGCTCTAAGTGTTCTTTTATACGCCTTGCTACTAACTACCTTTTCAATAAGTTTGGATATGAAAGGAAGGTTAGAAATAGGACGATAATTCTTCATATTTTCCTTATCCAGCCTCGATCGCTTAAGCAGCGAGGTTATGATGGCTCGTTTCAAACACAATGGCATCATATCATTGGCTCGGCCGTTGACCTGTTAGCAATGACTGTTATTAGTGGAAGAACTCGATCCACATATTTCTTCGAAACCCAAGTGGGCAGTGGATCCAAGTCACATGACTTATTCGGAGGTTTGGTGATTATCTCCTTGATCTCCACTTCAGAAGCTGGTCGAAATATTTCGAGCATTTTCCCATTAAACATAATATCCGCATTCGTGCAGATATTGCAGGTATTATTGGGGGAATCAGAAATGATCTTATTCCTGATGATTATCGAATTCCTTATGAATAAATTGCTGAACTTGTCCGCCAGGAGTTCAGCATATGTAAAATATGTAAGGTTTACATTTTAGTTACTTCGTATCAAGTTAATTTGAAGAGTTTCTTTTGGTCCCTGTATATTTCTAAGTGCACCTTTAAAGAAGTTCAGCGCCAGGTTCTCTCTGCTTTCCACAAAATATTCTTAGCAGGTCTAAGCTTATCAGGGTACCAAGTACTGTTCGGTCTCAATGTGAGGATTGTTTAACAAGAGGGAGTGAAAGTTTCCATATGTAAAACGATTATAACGCAAAAGGTCGTCTGCGGTCATGGAAGCTCATGAATATGCAAGTTTGCGCTGCCCTTAGGTGTTAAAATGAAAAACGTTTGATGGTTGGGTGGCTAATTGGATGTGTGAAAGCGTACATTATTATAAATACAGCTGTATATGTTACAGATAATTAAACAAATTAGTATATATAATCCTTGGTAGATAGCAATGATGACGATGATGATGATGGTGATTATGGTTATAATGACGATAATAATAATGATGATGATGGCGGCGGTGGTGCTAATAATAATAATAATAATAAAGTCTAACCTGATGTTGTATATTTTGTTGATGTTATTCAAGTCTGTAATTTTGAACATATTGTTGCTGCTACTTCTCTTTCTGCTGTTACTACAACTACTAACTGTTACTATTGTCGTTGATGATGATAGCGCTAATAATTAACAACTTACGTTCACCGTCAGATAACTCCCATCTTGGATCGTCTTCACAACAACAATCCTTCTCTCTGTCTAGTCACGTGTTCACTTAATTACATTGATAAACATCACCTCTGCTAGTTCTATTTAATCCATCTTCTATTAATCTGATATTATTGGTGTCTCGTATTGAGATAGTTCTGATAATCGGATGTATTTCTTTTTCACTGCAGAGTTTCCCTGACAATGTCGTGTGATATGGTTTTAGAAAAGTATCCAATGGACAATCAAACGTGTAAAATAGACTTCGGCAGCTGTAAGTATCTCAAGTCACCGGAAGGTTTTAACAAATTGACAATTTTCATTAGCTTTCATTCCTGTCTGTGAAAATGTATGTATACCGATCAACGATCATAGTTAATTGGAATTGTTATTAAAGTTAAATAATATAGATTTTATCGCATCAAACATCAAGGTGTATATTATTGATTTAACAACTGTCAAACTAAGATTTTATTTTAGTCTCGATGGTCTTGATTAGCTTTCCCCAAAGATAGCCAAATAATAATAATAATAATTATTATTATTATTATTATTATCACTTAACCGACTTGCAGCTCAGATGCTTAAAAAATCCGTACCTTGGGTATTAAGCTGAAACGAGTTAGTTTGAATTATAACAATCAAAATATCTTTGACATTACTATGCGACATATATTTTGTCATTTGATATATTATTATGATACCAAGATGTAATAATAATATTTTATGTTAATATGTTAAATCAAAATGAGTGTGCCCCCCTCTCTCTCTCTCTCTCTGTGTGTGTCTGAATGCTTATTAGCAAATGTGTGTTTTAAATAATATCAATTGAACAAATGAACACAACATAGTAAAACCATAATGTCAGTTGCTCATTCCGCTAAAATATTGTTTACAAAACCTATTTATTTAAAACTAGTAATCTGTACATAATTTGAAAATTAATTCTATTGTTTTCGCTGTCATCTGGCAGCGTTTTATGCCACTGACGTTGCAATCGCGTGATTTATTACGTGTTTCGTTAGGGAAATAATTATCCGGATTGCAAATTATCTGGTACGACACATTAGGTCGGAACCAATATTAAATAAATGAATGAATCGGGAAAGATAACAAAATAATTTGTAAGCTAATAGTAATTCATTTGATACGTTAAAGCTGTCCAGTAATGAACTGCCTATTTATAAGGGATGATGATTGTGATGATGATGATGATGGCCTCTTCGTAGTGATGAAGAAAAGGTCAAACTGATGACAAACGCGTAGTATATATTTTACGGTTAATCTGTATAATCAGGTAATATATATATATATTACCTGAACTTTTCAGATAATTCGTGTATTGCTAACTGATATTCAATACTCATTACCTGAAAATAATATAGATTAACTGTATCATATATATATATATATATATATATATATATATGTGTGTGTGTGTGTGTGTGTGTGTGTGTGTAGCTTTTCTGAAACGAAGATAGACGTGATTATATGAATCTTAGATGTCCGAAAGAATTAGGAATTAATTAATAATTTAATATGTTTCCATTTATGGTTATTAATAGAGATTATACAGTTATCAATAAAGTATTCTATGGAATATGATAATTATTGGCGCCGTAATAAGACATCAGCCTAGTTACGGGCCGCTATATAGCTACTATGTGTCTTCCTTACAGACGGTTATACGACTGATGAGCTGATATTGCGGTGGAAACAGGTGAAGAATCCAGTAGAGGTTAATCCGGACATAAGCCTGCCGAAGTTCAAGCTACTCGGCGTGTCGTCCGTCGTTTGCGATGCCAATTTCAATACAACAGGTACGGATAAACACCAGCCCCCTTCTAGCGTATCATCCTCGTTTTGGTAATTTGGGTAAGTTATCGCTCAGCAATAAGCTAAACCGGCGACGCGCTGGCCGCTTTGATAACGGGTTATTTTCGGAAGGTGACTAACATATGGTCCAAGCTCAGCTCAGCCGCCATTCCTTTTTGTTCGCCATTAACCCGCTCGTGTTGCGGTTCAGGCGAATCTGAGTGGGCTAATTAATGCAATTAGTCATTACTCCAAAGGCTTAATACCCAGAATGTTGTCGATGTTGTCACTCAAACGGGCCACTTAAAGTCGCATCTTTATGGGAACGGCTCAGCGTTTCAGGTCCGTTTTGACACGACTGGATCAAAATGGCGCCAGTTATAAATTTGACTGCCTTTTTTTATATTAAAGTGTATGTAGTCTAAGATGGCTGGTGACACTGTACTGTGCCGTGAATCCGGTTTTGAGAAACTGCATATCTAGAGTAATCTTTACCGTTCGAGCAAAGGGATCACTTATCACTGAATTAACACTAGAGAAAGAAACAGTTAGATAGATAGATGGATAGATAGATAGATAGGTAGATAGATATACAGAGTTAGAGAAAAGGGGAAAGAGAAAATGAGAGAGAGAGTTTAGAGAACAAATACACTAATATATATATATATATATATATATATGTGTGTGTGTGTATGTGTGTGTGTGTGTGTGTGTGTGTGTGTATGTATGCGTGTGTGTATGTGTGTGTGTGTGTGTGTGTGTGTGTGTGTGTGTGACTGTTTATTAGTGTGCTATACTTCTACTACTGAGGTAGGTCGTTATTAAATCGTTGTGTTTGATCATAAATTCTCATACATCTTTGAACGCCGTAAAAATCTAGATTTATGATGTGCCAGCATTTCTATATATTCCTAACTGTATTCCTCGCCCAGTTTCACGGATTCATCCAGGAGGTAAAATATGCTTGAATAAGACCATTAGATCTAACTAATGGGATGGCACTTTTAAACTATTAAATAAAAATCAATTATCCATCTAGAATGCAGTAGCTCATCAATTTAAACTCATCAATCGGTTTTTATTGTGATTGCTATAAATGGTGATGACGTAATCATTATGACGTAAGCAATATAACATTTGCGTGATTCACTGAAAATTAATTTCTCCAGATGCTGATAATCAATAATAATTGTTACTAATTAGTTCATCACAAATACTTAATCCAGCTCTGTGTTGATGTTGATGTTGCTAGTTATATCTATCCACAATTTTGACCAAGCCGGGTACTTGCCAAGTCAAATTACAAAAGGTAATTGTTTTAATTCGTTGGAAAATATTTATTTGGTAATAATATTCTGAACTTTTTTCTCCTACTAGGAGCTTCGCTGGGTTTCTTGATAATAGTTTATTCAGCGATAATAGTCTAGAGTTTTCTTAATACCATAGTCACACACGGATGAAGTAGAGCGTTTATGGCGAGCAAAACCATAGAAACGATAAAATTGATGCCATTCTTCGCTATTCCACAGGAAGTTGCTCAGACAACAACGCCACAGATTGTACTCGTTCAAAGCTCATAAGTACCTAAGAAATCTGACAACTTAATGTGTTTAGAAGAGGAATTGCTAACTGTTTATGACTAAATCAACTTTGTAATCTGGATAACCATAAAACGAGAAATTTCACCGATTATTCTCGACACATATCGCTATCCTCGGAGCATCTTCTCGATTACGTCAAGAAACGGGTCTAGCTCACAGAGACATGATTATTTGCTCATCAAGGATCGTCAACAATACCTATCTCATTCACGTTAAAACTCGGCTGTTCATCATCTCAATGAAACGCTATTTACATTGGAAATGATATTTATCTTTCGATTTCTTGTTTATTTTTCATCACCACCCACCCCCGCACATCCGTCCCCACACACACACACTAACTACACGCGCTACCGAAGCGCGATTCTCAAGGCCATTTGTGGGATCCAAACCGGGTTTACCTGTGATTGTAGGGTGATTCATACTTCATGAATGGATTCGTCCCGATCATCTCATTTCGATTTGTAATTCTGGCACACGGTCAAGGTGTGACCGATACCCTACTGAAAGAAGAAGAAGAATTAAGTACGCTCGCTCTTTCGCTTTCTCTGGTCTTCGCCTTTCTTCCTATCTTCGTGCCATTATTGAGGCGAGGTCGAAAAAGCGCCGACGTTTTCCAACGTCAGCCAAGAAATAAAGAACACACACACAGCAGTTTCAGCAAGTGGTCTACTGTCTGTAGTTTTCTTCTCGTCAATCGACGACCTTAACAAAGGCGCCTCTGTGGAGAGTTCTCGGCCGATCCAAGGCCTTGACTTGTGGTCGCCTTCTAATGCAGTATTCGTGTAGGATCATTATTCGGAGAACGGCCTTGCGGAACACGTTCTTCCTTTATGGAAAGCGAAATACCCGGGCGGTGGCCAAACCGGCTACGAACTGGGGAGCATTGGGGATTGTAATTCATGTTGCCGCCAGCTAATTGGTATAATTTTGTCAGCGGCCTTTTTATTCGCTCACTTCATCACCAGATGTACGATCAGAAATTGTCGTCACCTCGCCATGGCGTCCCCGCGCCACTCCAATAGGACGACGTCGGCTTTCGTTGGCGATAAATTGCCGACCCCGAGAGCGATACGTCTCTATCGGACGGTGGAAATGTGGAACGCGATGGTTAATTTCGAATCGTCGTAAGTGATACGTTGGTCGATGACCTTAATCCGCAGAGTAGTCCAGCCTTGCCCTGAGAGGTAGCCACTATGGATGTACTCTTGTGCCTCTTCTCCAATGCCAACGCCGTGGCTGTCTGAAAGCCGAATCTTTTTTTCTTGTTATTATTTTTGCTTTCAAGTGTTCTCGACCGACGCAGATGAGGGTGTTTGGTATACGTGAATGAATTGACGTTCTGTATTCTATGGTTCACAGCGATCGAACACTGATATCGGCCGAACTTTGGGGGCACATCATTATAACACATCATTGGCACTTCTCAAACTGATGTATCCATCGTCTTTGCTTTAAATAAGCTGCTATCAGTAATTTGCACTGGCTCTTTTATATTAAGGCATTCTGGAGATGGCTACACGATATGTCAGTATTTGTTATTTCAAGCTGGAATAAGAGACTCCATGAACCATTCTTTGTTAAGTATGTCCTCGACTACTCTGCTTTAGTTAAGACTGACTGGATCGAAGTACGTAGCAACTAAAAGATGCCCCCCTCTCCCCAGTAGTGTATGGACTCGAAGCCTAAACATCTGGCTAAGGGTTTGGTGGCAACAACTCGAACCACTATCATTTGTAAATGTTGTGTGATGTGAGTGTGCGCATGTGCACATATGTATGTGCTTCCATCCATAGGTGTGCGTATGCGTGTATGTCATCGTTTTATCAGCGTAATCATTGTGATTTTATTTTACTGGGCCCCTTGTTTTTATGTTATTTGTCTACCATACTCGAAATAAGTTGGCTCGTGTTTGTTATGTCACATCAAGGTCAATAACGTGTCATATGCTTGGTATATCCTATAAATGGCAATAAGTGCTAGATTTTGCTATATTTAAGTCCTAATCCACCAGTTCTGCTTTAAGGATATTTATTCGGTATGGATTAATGGTCTTACGTATTCTTTGCACTTTACCCCCAACTTCCCCCCCCCCCGGGGGGCAGGGCTAATGTAACTATTAAATTCGGCGTCATAACAAACACCCGTAACGTTTACATTATCCAGTTTCCGATTCTACATACACTATCCAAGGTAATCCGTGTTTTCCAGCAATCTATATGTTTATTACTGATTCGCCAATTGAAACACGGAAAAATCACCAGAAAGTTGCCGGTTTGAACCGACAACCTCCCGGTTTCCAGTCACCAACATCGGCATTAAGCTACCATTATCTCGAGTACCTTGGCTAGTGATGGAGTCATAGATCAGATGCCACGGATAAAACAAAAGAGAGTCCATGATTCTGTTTTATTGTCTCACAAGATTACGACATCATTGCACAGCCATAAATATCCCATTTAATATCGCCGCAAAGGCTCGAACAATGCCGAGCACGCGCGCCTCTGTAATGTTACGGAGATCAGACTAATCGAGGCCGTGATTGGACGATGTTGTGATCACGTGACCGCTACGTCGTCGTCCGGCCGTTTGGGCATAATCCTGCCCGCGACAAAATGGCTACCGTTGTAGTGTGTTTGTTATGACTGCAATAAATAAAACATCTCACTCACGAAAGAATGTGTAGCCGAAAGTTAGTATCTCTTATTTTGAACGGGACGAGGGGTAACAATATGTGATAAAACATTACAAAACGTTTACAGTTGTCTTTGATAAATAGATGTGGGGGATGTTTATCTTCTAATAAACTGTAATGGATACATAGAGACCAACATTCAACTATACATATATGCATACAAACGCAATGCGTGTGTGTACGTGCGTGTATGCGTGCGTGCGTGCGTGTGCGTGCGTGCGTGTGTGTGCGTGAGCGTCATGTTTATCTATCTGTTTATCTATTTAGGATCCTATCCGTGTATTAAAGCCTACTTCCATCTTGAGCGACGTCTCAAGTCTTATTTCTTACACAACTATCTGCCATCGCTACTGGTCGTCATCTTGTCGTGGGTGTCGTTCTGGATCGATCTGGATGCGGTGCCGGCGCGAATATCACTAGGAATCCTCACCATCCTGACGATATCCACCCAGTCGGGAGCGGTGAACAGAAACATGCCTTCGGTATCGCTGACCAAGGCCATAGACGTCTGGATGGCCTCCTGTCTGGTGTTCGTCTTCGCCGCCTTCATTGAGTACTCGGTCGTGAATGTGCTATCGAGAAAACACAGGAGGATGAAGGCGAGGAGGATCCCGAAACTGCTGTCCAAACCTCTGACACTCTACGATAAGGTAAACTGGATGATAGTAAGGGCGCTGATGGACAATAGAAAATAACCGCGACCCCTCGCTGTATCCGGATGTTGTTTACTAAAGGTTCCAACAACCTCGTGGAATAGGTTCCTGCTCAACATCCGGCGAATTAACAAAATAAAGTAGTTCAACCTTGACGGGTACTTTGTGAATTGTTTAAATCCATTTTTAGGCAAACATCTAAGTCTGTGTTCCATCTTCTCTAAATTTGACGATATATATTTGTTTATCTTTTTATTATTATTATTATCATCATCATCATCATCATTATCATTACTGTTAATTTATTGTTGTTGTGGCGGTGGTAGCAGTGACAGTAGTGGTAGCAGGAGGAGCAACAACAGTGATTGATTGAGTGAGTGAGTGAGTGAGTGAGTAAGTGAGTGATTGAGTGAGTGTGAGTGAGTGAGTGAGTGAGTGAGTGAGTGAGTGAGTGAGTGAGTGAGTGAGTGAGTGAGTGAGTGAGTGAGTGAGATTTTTCACTGATCGAACTTAGGCGATGTAGATAAGGGGTGCCTACATAGAGAAATGAGATTATCAGACGAAACACCATTCAAGCACAGATAATGCTAAGATTCACATCTATACCTTGTGGGTTTTTAACATTAGTACGCTATCTACTACGCTATATGAGTGTCACAATAGTTAGTAAACAAAATATGGATATCTGTACGCAGTGATGGATAAAGGAATGGATGAATGGGAGGGCGGATGGTTGGGTGGGTGGATTAAATGAATGAATGGATAATTGAATGGATGAATGGCATCAAATTAGTAACCCATTTATCAATGATCATTCACCCTTTCCAGATATATCTGGTTGACACGATCAGTCAAAAATATATATATATATATATATATATATATATATATATATATATAGGAACATGAAAACCGGAAGGACTTAGCTGTCATGACTATGATTGTATTTAAGCAGGAAAGATTCCGTCTAAGCCTATAGAACATATACAACTCAAAACGCTAGTCGGCATAATTATCATCACAGACGAGTTTTCCGATGACACAATCCGGAACAGTTGGCTGTCGGATCAAATTTCGCCGCCGTCAGATCTCTGCGGGATGGTTCATCCGCCACTAAAACACTTAAGCCCGATTTTCTCGTTTCTCTTGATAGTGGTCCCCGGGATGTAACAAACGCCGATATCGTACCAAAAAAAACAAACGATCACTTGAATGGGTCGAAATCGAAAACTAGATAAATATACAAATCATTGGTGGTGAAGTGATGTAGAACTCTGAAGCTTCCTCCGTTTGAAGAACGCCACCATTATTAGCTAGATGTATTAAGAGCGAGGCGAGGGTTGTGGTCTTTCCCGAGTTCCCACTTCACCTGCCGTTCTATAGGGGTACCGTCTTATTAGGGTGATGCATCAGACGGTGAAAGGAGAATCGATCACCGCTATTTAATAGCTATCTTCTCGGTGTGTCGTCTTCCTTTGTCCTCGTGCTGGGCCTTCGATAGCCTTGGTTCTTGCCTTGTTATTATTGTTGTTGTTGTTGTTTACGTAGGTAGTATCCGATGATATTGGATATAATGGTCATTATCGCAATATTACGAGTGAGGTGTTTAAATATGCTCTATCAGCATCCGATATGAAGCCATTTAGATATGAGTAACAATATGTATACTCACGGCTTTACTGCTATCCTGGATCTATTATTATTCGTCTTGTTAGTAGCGGCGTTTATATATTATTATTTTTATGTTGTTGTTGTTGTTGTTATTGTTGTTGTTGTTATTGATGTGACTAGTAACTAATCTGATTGCAGCAATATATCATGTCAGAATTAATATCGATAACACTAATAATAACAGCTCTAGTAGTATTAATATCAGTGATGATGATGATGATGATGATGATATATAACATAATGTTGTGATATAACACAGATATAACATAATGTTCTGACATAACACCTATATAACATAATGTTCTGACATAACATAGGTACAACATAATGCTTTGAAACTAAACATAAACTATCCGTTGTATTTGCATTCAGTTTAAGACTATTTTAGTCTCATCCAATGTCCAAAAACAGCAATCCAGCTTTCCGGATTTTTTACGATCGAAGAAAAATATTTCATTGCGACCCTTTAACCATAGAAAGAGTCCAGCTTGTATTTGCCAAATCCTGTAAGCCTTTGTTTAGACAGATAACAGCTTCCCTTTCAATAACATTTAACTTTCAAAGTGGCTCGTGACTCTTTTGAGCGTTACAGTCAAAATAAGTATGTTTATTGCCAGATTTACAAGGGCAGACTTCATTAATCTTAGGAAAACACTCGCCGATAATGATTGTTTAATTGTTTTCATAATTGAGCGGGTCAGGACATCCTGACAAATCCTTGACAAATCCTGTAAGCAAAGAGTCCGCCGCCCAACAAGCATTTGAAAGCCTCCTCGATATCGTCGTGACCTCAGTCTCTGAAAGGTCAAATTTATTTGTTACGGGGTTGGGGGTCTCTTCAGACAATGGGAAAGACCCGCCATAAGTCGGTAAAGAGAGGAAACAATTGTACAGAGATGATAGATCCTGATAGAAAATACTATTAACAATGGCTACAAATAATTGTAGAAATAGTGTAATAGAAATAGTAGTAGTAATAGTAGTAGTGGGAATAATAATAGCAGTAGTAGTAGTGGTGGGTGGTAGCAGTAGTACTAGTAGAATTAGTAGTAGTGGTGGTAGTAGTAATAGTAGTAGTGGGAATACTAATAGCAGCAGTAGCAGTAGTAGTAGTAGTAGCCGTAGTAGTGGTATGATAATAATAATAATAATAATAATAATAAAAAAAACATTATTAGTAATAGTACCAGTAGTAGTAGAAGAAGATTCATATGTTTGTAACTATTGACACTTTGGCTTGATTTGGCTTTATATTTATCATTGCTATTATCATCGACACCATCATTATCATCATCATTTGAAGCTACCTTTATTACTGTAAATGTATTGTGACAGATGACAACAGTAGTAGTAGTAGTAGTAGTAGAAGGGAAGTAGTAGTAGTAGAAGTAGTAACAGACGTAGAAGTTGTAGTAGCAACAGCAGAAGAAGCATCATCATCATCAGCAGCAGCAACAGCATCATCATCATCATAATCACCATCAGCAGCAGCAGTAGTAGTAGTAGTAGTAGTAGTAGTAGTATTAAGAAAAAGAAGAATGTGAAAAAGTAGCTGGAGAGACAGAATCAAGAATGATGGTATAAATAGCGGTAATATCAATAACGTAGCGACGACGACGACGACGACGACGATGATGATGATGATGATGATGATGATGATGACGACGACGACGACGACGACGATGATGATGATGACGACGACGACGACGACGACGATGATGATGATGATGATAAATTATATATTTCAGAAAGTGCACTTATCAGATAAAGTAGCACTGGTTTATATATATATATATATATATATATATATATATATATATATATACCTGTCTCATTTAGTATTCTATTCCTTGATCTATCCATTGCCTTTATCATCATATCTCTACATCTTATCCATACAGAGTGGTGCTGGTAATCCAGTATTCAACGGCAGGTCAGCACGGTACCGACTGGCTCCCGTACAGCCAACCAAGGATACGGAAGAGCCGACTCCGGAAGACACGGCGCTCTGCGATCCAGAATTTCCGGATCGGGAAGATGAACAAGAGTCCCTGAAGACCTGGTGGAATTCCGTCTGCAGTAACAAGGCTTTGATGGTAGATATCATATCTAGGGTACTGTTTCCAATGCTATTCCTCGCCTTTAACTGTATGTACTGGCCGATGTACTTTTACTGAGCAGAATACCGAACATCGATAATCGTACGCTGGGTGTATGGGATGTGGTACGTTGTAGATCCTGCTGACGAGAACATCGATTATTGTGGTACATTGTGAATCCTGGTGACAAGGACGTCGATTATTGTGGTACGTTGTGGATCCTGTTGATGAGGACGTCGATTACTGTGAGAACATCGATTAGAGCGTGTTAGAGTGTGGATCCTGTTAACGAGGACATCAGTTAGTGCAGTGTGGATGAATCCTAGCTTTGAGTATAACTATGGCGTGCTGTGGATCCTGAGAAAGGGGACATCCATTAGTGTTTTGTCTTGTGAATCCGATTATTGTAATATGTTCTGGATCCTGATCGCAGGGACACCGATTGTTAAATCCCAATGGCAAGGATACCGATTGTTGTAGTACATTCTCGATCTTGTCAGCAGGTGTGTGTTAGGATGGCGTGTACATTTGAATGTTTGTGATTGCTACGGTTATTATTCTACTATCCTGCATGAATGCCTATCCAGATATGGAATATATTTAGTGTTATTGATGCTGATGATATCTCTCGGTTATGGTTTAGTGATCTCTGTTATGGACACTGAATAGCATTCAGGATTAATCGATGATGTTGCGGATAACGGCTGTTTACGAACTAATTGAACGTTGAACGAACGTGGCATCAGTGTTTAGTACACGACAAGTTATATTATTAACTATTAACCATTCCTGATCAAGCGTACACTTTTACACATATGCATATATTATACGCACACACACGTACACACCCGTACACACAAGTACACACACGTACACACACACACATACACACACACACACACACACTAATGTTTGCACCTACCCAAATTTATCGCACAAATATTAACAATTCATTAAGATTATAATTATTATTAATCCATTAGAAAATTTCCGATAACAACTATTACACCTCTAACAGCTATCTAATCTAATTGTTGATCGTGTCGTCAGTGTCTATCTATCAAACAGCTGCTATCTCCGACACTAGCCATCACCGAACAGCTTCAAGTTCAATCCGACACCATGAAAAGGACAATTATGTGAATCAGTGATGTGACGTTGTGAAGATGAACGAAACGGAATGTCGATGATTCGTACAGGATACGTTAAGTAGAGTAAGACTACGGCTGTGACGTCAGCAGATATCCCTCCTATTATATGTATATCATTGGACCATTCTGGATTGCGATTGCTGACCTCAACGAGCGTATTCCAGAAGCGTGTCTTCTGCCAAATTTATATCTACTGGAAGAGGACAAAGCGAGATAAACTACGCTTATAGTACGAGTAATGTCCCAACCCATCTGCGTACAGAACACGGGCACGCCTAGACTGTGTGTCGTACAGAACACAGGCACGCCTAGACTGCGTGTGTCGTACAGAACACAGGGTCTTTCCTTCTATCATAGGGCCTTCGTAATACGCCGTGTGCACAGCATTGTCTTTCCTTCACCCTTCGTGTGCTAACCAAATCAGCTTCGCCGTACCGCACCCTGTTGTAAGCACGTTTCGCTTGTACGCGTGCTTGCGTGCTTGCATGCGCGGTTTTAGCTGTTCGTTCGTTTGTTCGTTTATTAAATTTATCTATTTCGCGCCAAATCCATGAAGTCTCGGCTTCGTAATCATATCCCAGCATCATGTCTTTACGCCAAACTCAGGTCAGTTTCGATATTAGTTTTATGCCATTCATTTCACCGAGCATCCTTTCCTTCCGTCTGTCTCTCACTCTCATCCCGTCTCTTGACAATCCTGAGATAAGTACCACAATACTCAGTGCATATCTTTTTTTCTTGCGTCGTACTTGGCGGCTTGGAGCGTCGTACATCGACGCCTGTCGACGTCGGACTTCTCAAGTGGCGCCAACTATAGTGTTACGTGACAGCGACAGCATGCCACCAACTGCCCTCGGTAATCGTCGAGTACCGCTCGTTGACTCCAAAATCTCCAACACCCGATATCCCTGGTCAATCAGCGGTACTGCGTCAAA
Organism: Paralvinella palmiformis; assembly: GCA_025642065.1. Taxonomy (NCBI): domain Eukaryota; kingdom Metazoa; phylum Annelida; class Polychaeta; order Terebellida; family Alvinellidae; genus Paralvinella; species Paralvinella palmiformis. The sequence continues at coordinate 350,577 of JAODUP010000007.1, read as the reverse complement.
ACAAAATCCTCATAGGTTCCACGCTCGAATCCACCAACACCGCGGATGACCAGTTGGACGGGATGCATTCACTGCGAGTCACTCGGATATAATTTACGGCAAGAGGCACGATGCCCCTCGGGTGCGGCTGAAACGTCGGTGGAGGATGGCGCAGATCTATTGCCCAGGGGATGAATCGAGCGAAATAACGACTCGGTCCTTTAGCCAAAGTCTTCAGAACAGCGCCTCTAGTGTGAAATAATGAAACCAATTTCCAACAACAAATAAAACACGAAGCGCCAACTTACTAATTAACTGCCGTCTCGATACAGGTATCTCTCGAGTAGGATCTTCGTTATCGTCAGATACATGCCGACAGGGACCCCCGATAGTTCGTCGTCTGTTCTCATGTTATTATATTGGTATATATCTGCTACCTAGGCGTTTTGTCTTTTGATATTTGACGTCCAAGTGGCGAGCCATCGGGGTATGGATGTAAATATTTTGCCCCCCAATAAAATGTCTAACTGGTGAATGGCCATTCAATGGTCAGTTCTGAAGCCTGTTTATACGGGAGTTTGTAGCCATTGTTTGTATACATATCACACAGTACCATAACGCGTTTGTTTTGGTAAATTTTGTCATGTTAGTCACTTTGCTTTAGACTGAAGCTCTTTTTAACATAGAAAATAACTTCCTCTGTGTGTGTGTTTGTGTGCGTGCGTGCGTGCATGTGTATTTGTGTGTGTGTGCGTTCGTGTGTTTGCGTTCGTGTGTGTGTGTGTGTGTGTGTGTGTGTGTGTGTGGGAATACGTTTTATCCAAAATACTTCGCATTAATGTGGCTAGGAATATTCATCTTGCTGTTCGTATTAATAACATTGGTGTTTATTTAAGGTGTCGAAATAAATGTTATTAATCAAAACTCCACATGTAGAAACACGAACATACCTCAAAACACCTACAGACAGTAAAAAGATACAGCAAGATAGAAACGTCAAGTAACGTGTACATTTAAACTACCACACACACACACACACACACACACACACACACACACATTCATACATACATACATATACACACACACAGCTTCATATCCTAAGGGATCTGTATATACAGCATCGTGTATAAAAACTTCATCTATCTTACCTGTGTAGATTATTAATGATATTACATTATGGCAAAGGGTTCACAAGCATTCGTCTAACAGAGGTATTTGTAGCGATGCAATAACTACCTACTGTAACCACATCTTGATACATAAATTGTATCAACTGTTACATTGTTAAATAATAATTTTAATAATAATAATAATAATAATGTTATTATTGTTATTTATTGTTATTATTATTAGTTGATGTTCATCAGGACGCAGATTTGGGTGACTATTATAATTATTCGCGTAAATTATTGTGTTTGGAACTGCATACACTTTTGTTGTTATGTTAACGATATGTTGTTGACACTGGTTAGACGTACGTCGATTTGTTCATTCTGTATCAGTTCATTTATGCCTTTGTTTACTGTTATGTTGTATCCAGACGCGTCCTACCTGTATATGTAATTAATACGTTACCAAAATGATATCTGTTTTCGGTTTCGGTAAATGATGACTGACGAATAAATTCCTATCTTGTTAAAGTAACTAGTTGGCTTTTTGTTTTGTTGACGGTGTAATAATTCTTACTAGACGATGGTATGGCTTAGCATGGAAACCAGTTGTCGCGATGGGATTATTTAAACTGGTGTCATTTTCGGTACAACCAAGGAACATCACTAGCCGGATTAGACAGGCGTCTCCGGGTACATGAACAATACGACATCAGATTTGTTTATGTATTTTAGATTGGAAAACAAATTAAACAGATATGAAATATTGTAGTAACTCAATAACGTCGTTGTACGTGCCTCATTGTGAACCATTTTATGCTCTGCTTGATATATATATATATATATATATATATATATCCAAGCACGTACTTATGGCTGATTATGTCGTGTCGGACATTAGACCTATTTCGATCCAGATTACTTATTACACCAATATAAGAAAGATATGTCCTTATCATAACATATTTTACTGTATCAGCTTTGATGTGTATAACCATTGACCTGAAAGAAAACTAGACCGAGCAACCTGGGATGTATGATTGGGCCACCATGACCAAACAGGGCTGACTTCCGGTAAGGGCAAAAAGCGATGTAGACGCGGTCACGCTTCGAGTTTTAAACCTTTGAATACGGACATTTATTGTGATGTGTCCATAATAATCTTGTGTGTGCAAAGAATCTGTATTACTCCTATCCTATTTATGCCATTAACTATGTAAATGTCGTTTTATACAAGTCCGTAGATCTAGTCTAGTTGGGATCAAACGCCAGAGACGGGGTTTTTGAATAGGCTAAATGCAATCAAAGTTAAGCTTAATTTCCCTCAACAAAATGCTTTAACAGCTATTTTTAATGTGTTCCTTACCGATGAAGAGATATTCCTTTTTGTATTACTTCCAAAGCTTATGCAGCCAACGACACTTTTTGTGGCTAACCGGAAGTTGGGACTTGTTTGCCATCTAATGTCCTTTAATGTAGTCCTGTGAAACGACCCTCTATTACTTTGTACAATACCGTTTGGTGGATTTATATACCTGGAGGCGTTTGTTACTCCAGTAGACATCTCCTTGGATAGTAAGCTACGGGCAGAGTTTTTCCCATATTGCAAGTAATTAGATTGCAATCATATAAGACATGTGTTGACTGTATAGCTATTATAATCCGGACGTGTCATTCGCAGTATCGGAGATCTGCCTGAAATCCGCTGTTCTCGACCATGGATCAAATAGATCAAGCGGATAGGTGGTTTAATATAGATAACACCAGCCCTAACCGCATATACTTAGGGACGCTAAATTAGGTACGAATGAACGTTCACTAAGTGATGAACGGAAACCTATGAGGATTAGTTGTTAGGTTTGAGTAAACCATAGCATTTACTCAGGATTGAGGCGATATTTCGTTCTAATAACCCATTGTGCAGTATTACTACATTGGTTTTAGTTATTTGCCTACTTCCACGTGTAGGTAGAGGTAGATAATTTTCAACTGAAACTGTTCTGTTGGCTGACACTCCCAGAACATGTAAAAGGTCTAGCGTTTCACCCTCATCAGATTACAACTTGGGACGTCAGAACATCCGTACGTACAGTTGATATAGGTATAATTTGTTTAATTATTAGTAACGAGAATGAAGCATCCGTGGTGTCGAGATGTTCTGATTTTTAGGCTTCTTCTGGACCACAGCAAATTACTGCTGACTGTAAACTGTGGTGTCAGAGTAGTTATCTTTTATAGGAATTAACTTGTCATTGAATCAAACGCACGTGTTGTTTTCTGCGAGCTGTGGTCTCGTGTGGTATTTTTGTACGGACTTCCGCTTTCTGTACTTAGCCTACATGCAACCGCTTCCCTATGGGCGTGACACATTTGTCACATATAAAAAGCGGATTAGCTGGGCCCTGCAGGCTGATGAGAGGCCCATATATACATATATATATGTGTGTGTGTGTGTGTTTTGTATTTTTGGTTTCAAATATGTATAGATCTATTTAATGTATATATTTATGGAGAGATATATATGTCTTAAATGATGTTCTCGACCAGTGCCACTATATATATATCCTAAAACACACATAAGTACGCATGCGCCAAGAAATCATAACGTATTCAAATGAAAAGTCTCAAAATGTTAACGTTTTGTATTTACATCATGATATTATTTGGAATCCAGTTTAAATTTCATTAGACTCTGTATGACAATTAGCTATTAATTATTGACTATTTTTATTGTTATACTAAAGCTGCTGGACGACAGCAATTTAATCTTGTACTCTTCTTCCTCTCGTGTACTTAGAATTTGGCGGGGTCCCGGTTGAATGGTTTTGAAGTCCCTGAAATAGAATAATATTTGACAAATTAATATTTAGTTGAATCATAAATACAGTTATACAATTAAATCGTTCAGGTCAGTCATTTCTGGCAACTTAATTTATTAATTAAGTATTGTATTCACATCAGAATTAAACGCAAATTATACAATTATAAATACTATTCAATGAGAACTATATGCTGATTATATGAATTATATAATATCAATATTCGGAACGTTATGATAGACTGAATAGTTTTATAATTAATCAGCCGTAGTCGCATAAAGAATAAAAGGCTTATGATTTGGACTTGTGAAATCATAACGCCAACAGTCATTTATATATATATATATATATATATATATATATATATATATAGAGAGAGAGAGAGAGAGAGAGAGAGAGAGAGAACACTATTTGGTCACCTCTTAAGGGGCTTAACGGTAAAAAAGATAGCCATTTCTCTGGTTTAGCCATGTTACTAGCCATTGTTAGTAATAATATTAGCTTATCCTAGCCGAGCCGAGCTTTAACTCGACCTTTATTGACTTTTCTTTACAATAGAAAACAAACAATAACCTAAGATGTTAACCTGAGTAACGTCAGTATGACGAAGCTTCGTGTATTTATATCCTGTTGTTCCAGTGTTTTGTGTTGAAAACGAGAACTTCACGTCGTCGTACGTACGAACACTTAAAAATGATTTTTGCAATCTAAACTAATCGTACTGATTGAACTGAGATAACTATCTGTTATTGTCATTTGCTGCTTTCATCAGAGGTAATATAATTATAAATATGTTTTATGTAATTTTTTCTTCTTCTAATTATGTAAGATTTATAGACATTACGAAGGTCTGTACCCACACTTTTATTATATTTAGCCTAAAACACATCACCCAACTCTCCTACACACACACAGAAACACACAACACACACACACCAAACACGCAAACACATATTCACAAAAAAATTACCTTCATGCCAAGCTTTATATAAGTGTACATTTATGGATGTTTATATTTATACACATATTTTCACAAAAAAATTACCTTCATGCCAACTTTATATAATGTATATTTATATGTTTATATTTATATTATATATATATTATATATATCAAACCACACACAACACACATCATATAATATACACACTACATATATATATATATATATATATATATATATATATATATATATATATATATATAAACATCACACACACACACACACACACACACACACACACACATCACACACACACACACACACACACACACACACACACACACACACACACACATATATATATATATATATATATATATATATATATATATATATATATATATCCAGAGAGAGAGAGAGAGAGAGAGAGGTCGATATTGTAACACTATAACGTGGTATGGTGCCAAGATTTGTTGGCACTTTTCTCGTGTAAGTTGGCACCGAGTCGTCGGCGGTTCAATATCTCTGATAAAGGTGTCACTTGACGTGACATTATCTCCTTACCCTCCCATACAGATAGTGTGATGTGACATAAATAATGCAAAACGTTGACCAATAAATCACGACAACTGCATCTCTCGTTATAGCTCTTATGGTAGTAGCTGGTGATAGTTTGGCGTGATTCTTTTCTTTGTTCCCACTCATCATTACCAATATCATCAAA
>JAODUP010000007.1:222500-340000 GCA_025642065.1 Paralvinella palmiformis | reverse complement strand
TAGAAATCCCTTATAACAGGTGACCATGACAACGGGATCCATTGTACAAAAACGTATGAACATATTTTCTTTGGCGCTTCTTATACAGTATGCCTATTTAATTTATAGAATCCAAAATAAACCTTTATGAGTATTTGAATTTCGCGCACTGTCCATTTTTCCCACGTTACAAAAACGCATATACGTCTCATCTTGGCACGGACATTAAATAAATGACCGTCTTTGAAGGCAATAATTTTTTACCGCGGAATAAAAATCAATATCGATGAAAGAAGCCCGCGTTACTCTTTTATTGCCATAATTATGGCATTAACGCACCTGCACATTTATTGTTAGGAAAAAGATCTTCGTATACCCTATAGTAGAACATTGATTGTCACTACTCCACCTGCCACTAAGTAAACAAGCTACCAACAATAACGTGTCCAATACTGATACACCACTGTTTAGTATACAATAAGTAATCGCTATGTAGAGAGAGATAGGATCATATACATGTACATGTACTTAGTGAACGCTGAAGCTTCTTTGATCCATCAAACCATTAACCCTTTGGCTTCTGCCCGACTGACTGACTGGCTGACTGATTCATTAACTCATTCTCTAACTCATTCATTCACTGACTCACTCACGAGCTCACCAAATCACTCACCCAATGAACCAGTCACTGAAACACTCACTCGCTTGCTCAATCACCAACTCACTCACTCACTCACTCACATACTCACTCACTCATAAATACCCTATTCACACCTATATGAAATTAAATCTACTTCATGCTTTACTATCTTATATTATGTGAACAGTGCCATTAGGACAATTATACAAACATTACACAGCATAGGTACAGTCAGAAACTTTTGAGACGCACCTAAACAAATTTAATTTATTCTTTTAAAATATTTAGTTTATTGTGAAGAACATTATGCAATTTGAATTATTCTGATAGCTTTATTGATCTCTGGTGATTCTTCAAGTCCCTTAAAATATGACCAAAAAGTGCAGAAATAAAGCATTTATAAAACTTTTTTGTTTTGTTTTATTTATCGCAGAAACTATTCAGACTTTGAATTATGTGTATTATGAAGTAATATTTTAATTTTAAAATTTGTATTAAAATGATAAAATTTAAGAAAAGTGGTTCATCATTAAACAATCATATACATTTTACTAGTTGTTTTATTTTTTATATGATAACAACACATTCAAATAAATTATGGAAATATTTTGAAAATATGTATCCTTGTAACAATGCTGTACATTCCTTTGGTGGACCTAGTTAGCATTATTTCCCCCTTTTAGATAACGTCACTATGATCAAAATTGTAATAAATCAATATTATTTAATGTAAGTTTAATCTTATTACTATTATTATTATTATATGAATAAAAGAAAACAGTTTCAGTACACCGGAAACTATTAATCCAAGTAATAAAGTCTTGACATCGATTTATGAAACTACCACAGCGCCATCTTTAGACAAATGTGCCGGGTGACCCTCCTACAATTTGGCGTACCATACTCTGTCTTAGCGCTTTGTATTATGTTTATGGAAATGTGGAAATGTGGCAGGAGATATCCTTTATTAGCAAATTGGCTTCGAATAAAAACTGGGGCATCTCCAGTTGGAAGTGCGTTGGACCACGCGGATCACTAGCACCTGAGTTCAAATCTGGGCATGGGCATATCTGAAGGGGGTTTCATTTTTTACTTCGTTTCATTACCTTTGGAGATCCCTCGGTCCAGTTAGCCTACCACGTGCACAAAAGTAGCAATAAAACATCAATCATCATCATCATCATCATCGAATCAAAACTATCACCTGTCATAACGTATACAAAACTACTTTATACGTAGGATGCTATTTATTGATAAATACGCTTGTAAAATGCCATAAACACTCGTTTTAATGGCAGAAGCGTTGTTTTAGGGATAGTGACGACAATCAACGAATTTGGATATAGCTACATAAGTATATTGATATCCCATTGATATTATTTTCTGTTTCCATTAATATCAAAGTTATCACCGTGTCCTATTTGTAACATCTATCTTAATGATCTAGATAGCTGATGTTCAAATAATACATCTCAGTCTCAGATATGGGTGTGTTAAAGTGGTACTTCACCTCGCTTAAATCAAACACACTCAAACGTACGCATATACACAAATACAGTATGGGTTACGACACTTGCAGAAAATCACGAATCGCGTATATAATCTCTGGACATTTCATCTTACAGACGTGTAATGTCTAACAGGTCTCAAATATGACTCCGTGTATGTATGCGTTTGTATATCTATGTGTATAAGCGCCCGTATGTATGTGTGTGCGGGTCGTGGGTATCCCTTACCTATTCAGGAACGTGCGAAAATCGGAATTATATCTGAACGGTCTCAGGCTCATAATTGTTCACTTCATTTACAAGAGCCTTTGACCAGGTCGAACGGGAACTTGCAAATTCTGGACGTTTAACTTTTTCCAGCCCAACTCCAACATTTATTTGAATATCATTTGCTAGGTAATAATTAACCAAGTCATAACCAATCTTCTCACCTATCAGATGAACCTTGACCTTTGTTAGTTACTAAACGAGATACATATTTCGATTTAGTTGCCTATTCATTTATTCATCAATTCCTTTTATCGTGTATGTTATACAAGCTGTAATAGCAATTATATTCCGTCCCTGGTGTTTATTAACAGTTATTTATTGTATCCGTCATTTTACAGAATTATTCAACATGTCTGTTACTCGGACGAGATATCTATTATACGATATCTCTGCGATAGAAATTACGTATCCCGTCAAAACCATAACAGACTTAAACGTCCAAGGGATAATGATTTTGTGAATTTAATAGGTTTTCTCTACTGTAAATAACATTAGAAGGGATATGATTACTTTTAAACCGATTCTAAGTCGTACTAATTGTATTCTATATGCTCTTGTGTTCACTGCGTTTTTTTTTTAAATTACTCTTTCTTGGGGGGGAACGCAATCAATCTATAAGTTACCTTATTATGTAAACGGGAAATTTCAAGTAAGAAAAAACAAGTAACTCGCTGCGTATTGAATATGCCATAAAGGTCACGCATACGTGCACTGCTCTGTTTTTCAACTAAATAAAATTACTTAAAATTACAATATTCTATATAAAATTTATCTCGATTACAGCCATAACAAATATTCGTTTATTGATCAGTTTAATAGAAACACATCCAATCATCCAATTATTATGTATAATGCAGCTGTTAACGTGTGTACAAATCCTGTATAAAAAGCGTTGGTGTAGAGCTTGACTTGGCCGTTAATTTAATCGGAGCAAGGTTATGTAACCAAATTATCCAGAATAACTATGCCATAAAAATAGCGAAAAACAACAACAAAACTAATCAAATCTAATCTTGATTTGTTTGTGATGAATATAATCAACTCATTAAACTATTCAACTTCTACATGTCACGGATTTATTCATATTAACTCTTAGAGAAACGATCACAAAACAAAAACTTCACGTAGACAAAAAAGCCAGTAGACAAAACCTCACTTGGACAAAACCCCACAAGACAAAATATCACTTAGACCAAAAGGCCACTCATTCATTCCCGAATCCAGGAGAAAACTCGACTCTGAAATATTATTTCAGGAGTAGTCAAAATTATAATAATTTAGATAAAATTAATAAGTAATTTATCAATGTATTTATAATTGTAGTTCTCATTGCAAGTGTAAAGAACAGTTTTTAATCGATAATTTGGTTCTGTTGCTTGTTAATGAAGTTGTTAAGGACGCACTGCAAGGATATGAATGTTTATTGTAACTGGATTATCTTAATTGCTGAGAAGTCATATTAATTATATAGGGATCAACTAACATACATACACATTAATTTTTTGTTGTGTGTCTCTGTGTGCGTGTGCGTGTGTGTGTGTGTTTTAGCTGTGTATAATAAGGCACAGAGAATCTCGAACCGTGAATTCAGTGGACTGAATCCAGAGTGGCAACTTTTCTTGCTGAGACATGTGTAATGTCTCACCAGTCCCTAAGCCGCCAAGCAAACTCAAAATGCGAATCACCTACAGCCGTGGAGTTTGGGTGTAAAACACCCAAGTCAGATCACGACAGTAGTGAGAATGTTTAGCTTAATGGTTTTGGTTTTGTCGTTCGGGGAGAATCCCCAGGCTGTCGCTTAATCAGCACAGCCTCTATGTTGAGTGGTTGAGAAATCTCCTCCCCACCACTCACAGGGGAGCAGTACGGAAAGATGGAGCCGAAATACCCTGAGGGTGGTCACTGCCAGAGTGTTTTACGTCCTCAGGGGGTTTTTAACGTCCCCCTTTATTTTAAATAATTCAGTGGAGACGGCAGCGCCATTTAACGTGGTCAGCCACCCACGATGTAGTGAGCCGAGAAATTAATCCCTGGAAAAGTTTCGACCTCTTACGGGGTTCGAACCTGCGACCGTTGGCACCAGGTGCCGGTTGCTTAGCCACTAGGCCACCGGAGCTCACTAAGCTTAGCTTAATTATCTAAGCAGCCCTATTTATAGCTATTTTTCAATTGCTGTATCTTTCTTCAAAGCAATACTATATAAACTATATAACCTAATTGTCACCGTCTTCAAAGATCAGTTTTTACAACGGGCAGGCTTCAGGAAGGGACTACTATTAAAACTATTTAGCTTAATTGCTATTAAAAGACTGACATCTGCGCTGAACCAGACCGTATTAGCGCGTCATAGCTTCGATACTGTTTGAACTATGTTATCATTTTCAAACCTGACCTAATTTATGCTATTCTAACTATTGTAGTTCTTAAATGTTATTTATGACAAGCAGATTAGAACTAATCTTGAATGTCATGGTACAAACTGGACATAACTGGACCTAGGAAAGATAATTCTATTCCCACATACAACCAAGGTGAATTATATATACAACTAAACTTGTTATATAAAACACACCAACCGCGCGAACTGTGTCCAATGCCACCGCTCGAGATGCGATGCAGTGTTTCTATTCCTGAGTCAGGAGTACTAATAATGCTTTAAGAGCGTACTGTGCCTGCTACAGTCATTTAAATGCTGGATAACCAGGCCAAACATCTAAACGGCGTCCCTCCAAAGACGCAAATAGTACATGGAATATACAGTGTGTGTGTGTGTGTGTGTGTGTGTGTGTGTGTGTGTGTGTGTGTGTGTGTGTGTGTGTGTGTGTGTGTGTGTGTGTGTGTGTTTGTTTGTGATTCTGATGGCATCTTGGAATATGATCCATTATAGGCGAATCACACAATATAAGAGGTATGTTTGTAAATTGGCTATCCATTATCTGATATCTCCAAAATGATCGGCAAATATTACATAACCACACGCAGTGGACACTTATTGAAGCACTTAATCATACCTGGTTTTATGTCAAAAACTAAACAACGCCGCACAGTAGAATTTATTACCGGATCCAAAACCCGTATCATTTGTCACATAACCTTTTTGTTCTCAAACCTTCTTCCATTTAAGAACGGTTTCCGGTTGGCCTTACCAACGTTATGACATATCCATTTCGTCATAGCGTTTACATTATAAATCGCCTAATGCATGAGATAGGCATCGCTGTCACCAATACAACGTTTGACATGATGTCACGGACACTTGTTTTCACCATAACCTTCTACATGATTACCTTACTGGTTAATAAGAAATGTCCAAAATATTTATATAAACCATCATTACCATATTAAAGAATTGTTGTGTTTGTTTTATAAATGTTTGTATTAAAATATTAACTGTGACACTCAGAATTAACTAAAGTATTTTATATATTCAGCAGTTATATTGTCTGTAAGAAATGCAACGTAATCTCAAGAACGTAGGTAACGTAATAATTTTATTATATCAGTATTGCATATTGATATGACAGTGGATCCTTAATGTGAATGGATGGTTCACATATTTTATATTCATCTGAGTGTGTACGTGTGTGCGTGTGTATGTGTGTGTGTATGTGTGTGTATATGTGTGTGTGTGTGTGTGTGTGTGTAAGCATGCGTGCATGTGCGCGCGTGTGTGTATGTGTGTGTGTGCGTTGTAGTTACCAACGGGTAAAAGCCAAACCTCATGGGACATCAGTATCATGCCTGAGACATCGCACATTTCTCCAAACTAGGAGAGAAAAAAGATTGCAGCAAGTATATGTCCAGAAGAATATAATTACTACTTCCTTATCTTGAACAATCAAAAGTGTAACATCATTTATCGCCCAAACTGTCATTTTATTAATTTCGGCGACCAATTTCCTAAACACACCGTCGCATCTGAATAATAAATATTTTAGTCTAGTTTGGTATTTTTGTAATAATTTTTACAAGAGACAATTTTATTTTTGCTAGAACTGATCAGAAATTTTCATTCTATTTAACGCAGAATATAATCATTGAGCAGCAAACTTTACACTAAAAGCTCGATGATGTTCCTATGGCCATTCTCTGTATAATCATCACGTATCTCAACTATGGACATATTTGAATCACCATCGACCTAGAAAGCTTTGCCAAATGTAACCAAAAATAAATAAATTATTTAGCGATTATTAAGATCAATTCTAATCGATGACTTGTCACTTCTCCTCCTGTATTTTCTGTCATCATTAACGGAACCAAAGATCTTTTGACACCAGATTTGGTTTTATCGATTTATGGAAGATCCTTGGGTATACATCCATTAAGATATTGCCACTGATTAATATTAGTTTGTGGATCCAGTATTTAATTGTGAAATAGTCTTAATTAGATCAGTTGATTTTTTTATGCTAAGATATATCAGTGTTAATTAGGAAATGATCAAACAGGCTGGAAGACCTGGACACCCCGTGACAATATATTTCCGATAAGATCCTGGTACATTTAGGTAGTTGTTCTGTGAGATATTCCGCAATGAGAATAGTAAAAACGTATTCGGCATCAGTATCTGTCTCGTAATCTCACTGAATATTGAGATTACTGAAGATCATTGTTGGTAGAGAGATAGTCCACAGACTTTGAAAAAAGGTATGTTAACATTTCTTCAGCTTTGGGGCTATTTTTCTAAGTCATTGGTAGATGATAGTTATATAGAAACTTATCTCTAAGCTTGGCACACCCATAGTGATGTGGATAAAGTACAGGACTGAAAACGTCCGGATCACAATTAAAATATTTCCTGTTTTTCCTGTTTTGCGTAGTGTTTTCCTTAATGACGCCCAGTAAGGTTTCAAACTTCAAGGAATCGCCCGAGGGGGTCGTGCCTTTCCCATACTTCCATGACGTAGAAGCATTACCAGCAATCCACGTTTATTTGATAACATCATTTATTACAGTGTCACCATCGATTAATAAAACTAACATTTATTTAAATTATGTGTACATTTCTACCATGATATAGTATTACTAGTACAGCAATATGTTTACATTGGACCCCATTTGTTGGATCAGTTTTCACGATGCACCGACCCCTGTGTCAAGAGACAGATAACCTTTCTGGAATGGTGTTATAATGCGAGAGGTTCAGCTCGGTCATACTTCATTATTCACTTAGATTCACTTTGGAGGATTGGAATCAAATAACACAACACCTATCTGAACACAACACGCCATCATCGCTCCACCATAGACATAGCCAAAGAATGGTGTTATTTATTACAACAACGAATGATAATATGATGTTTTGGGAGTGATCCAGTAAAGAACTGATCACAACTCATAAAATATTTTAATTTGCCTAACCTGTAGCTAATTCAAGGTATCTACTACGATTTATAGCCTAAAATTGTTTGGGAAACATTTCGCTATTATGACGTTGAGATTCGCATTGCTACTACTACTACTACTACTACTACTACTGGTGCTACGACAAGTATTACTACTATTAACTCAGTTAATGATATGGTTTATTCTAATAATAACATTTTCTATGATTAGTAGTAGTAGTAGTAGTAGTAGTAGTAGTAGAATAAGTAGTAGTAGTAGTAGTTATATTAATTATATTAATATAGAATTAATAACCTGCCTTAATTGGCTAAGTTAATTCAAAGGTATTTTATAACAATACCTCAGTGTGTTCAATATTCTTAAAACGCAAATATTTACAGAAACGTCTGCCCAAAATACTTCTGCCACTTACAATTATCTTATAATAACAGGATCCTTATTGGAGTTTAACATCTGAGGACATCTTCAGTATCTCTCCGATCTGACTGTCTGTCAGAGAGTCAAATTATACAACAACAATAACAACACATCTATTATGGACATGGCGTCAGCATAAAGGGTACTTCAGGTGCGTAACCTTGTTGCTGTAGAAGATATAGTAGGTTAAATTGTAGGTTAAATTGGTCGAGCAAAATCAGGTAATGAGACGTACTGAAAGATCGCAGCAGATCTGTGTCAAATCGAGCTAACAATAAACCGATTCAAACCGATTACCCCTAGCGCCATCTTGCGGCTGAATTTCATACTACCGTCTCGGGTTAGAAGACTAAGAATCACTGCGTTGCGCGTATAGTGGCCGATAAATGTCATGCTGAAAAGCTGTATATAGGCTATTTACCACCTATATTTGGATTATATTTATAGTCGATTATGGGTATGTGATCTCCAGATCATAATTTTGCATTTAATAGGAATGGCATAAACTTCATCAAATAGATATATGCCAATAAACTAATTAACGTTCAGCGCCATTTGCATGGCTGTCATGGTGCGGCCTGTCTAGTTCAAACGTATGTTTTGTATAACTTTTGCCATCCGACATGACGATATGAATGGATTTAATCAATGATCACATAGATTATAATTCAATGGGTGATTCCTATTACTGTAACATTGGTATTTACGTCGTGTATTGAAAGTGAACAGTTTTTTTCTTCGGAATCAACCGTTCTTGCAATGTTTACTACATGTAAATGTCAAGGGTGGTAATACTTTAACGTAACAAAAAGTGTTTTAATAATATACAGGTGATACGTCTATGATTGGTTCCCAGGTACAAATAAAAATAATAATTCCAAAACTCTACATTAAATATTTAAACAAACTTCATTAAAATCAATTTACATTCAACTAAAAGTTTAATTTTAAAATAATGTATTTAATCCATTGAAACCCATGCTAAAAAATAAGGCTTAGCTGTATCATTCATCTGACAGATCTGTCCTCTAAATCATTGGGTTATATCTTGATAAAGACTGTGTTAAATCCTTTGGAAAGACACAATCATTCAGCTGAAATACTAGTCTCAGCCTCCGTGTAATATGAAATAATTTGCTGAAAGATTTCCTGTGTTTATCGTTAGTGAAAAGTTGCTATCCCATGTTAACAGTTGGCGCCATAGCGTTGAGACCGCAGTTGGTAACCGATGCAACGCATTTTGCCTGGATCGGTCTATTAGGTCATGGATGTTCTCCGGTAGTAGTACCCGAAGTAGTTGATTGTTCGTGTAGCCTCGGAATTGGTCACTCTATGACCATGAGGTGACTCTTTGGGAATACATCCTCCATAGACAAATATCAGCCCGACTCGAACCGACAAGCTAGAGGTTTGCAGCGTAATGTTTTAACAACAGCACTATAGGCGCGATCAGCTGATGTAGTAATACAAATACGGGTGGAAGGAGTTGTACTGGTAGTATAAATAATAATAACAACAACAACAACAGCGATGATATGAACAGTTTTATTGCATTAATTGTAATACGAATCGGTACTTGGTGGCGAATTAGGCAGTTATTTGTAAACAAAACTGCTGGTGAACGATCTAAAATACACAAACATCTTCTCTGAGTACAGAATACTTACAAAGTGAAGACAGTGTCAATAAATAGTTTTTTAAGCTTTTCTTAAAGTACTCTGAAGTATGTTATGGTGTTATTCGGTTTGGTTAGCGTTTGATAACCCGATGAAGGGTGTATCACAGATGTATTGGTCTTGGCTATGTGTGTGTGTGTGTGTGTGTGTGTGTATGTGATTGTATGTATGTTGTTGTGTGTGTGTGTGTGTGTGTGTGTGTGATTGTATGTGATGTGTGTGTGTGTGTGCGTGCGTACGCGCGTGTGTGTGTGTGCGTGTGTGTGCGTGTGTGTGCGTGTGTGTGTGTGTGCGTGTGTGTTCTCTGGTCCTGAATAATTGAGGGTCAAGTGTGAGTGATGTATTTTCCTTTCCAACTTGTGATACTTATATTAGTTCTGTAACCAGAGCAGCAACATCAACAACAATAATAATATTAACAACAACAAATTAATTACTGTTGGTGATATTGTTATATTGAGGTGACTCTTTATTCATGATTTATATAACTTGTTAAAATAGGATGAGTGGTGTTTGTAGATAGATATATACTCTACCATTCAGGTGTCATATCTTTAGCCCTACCACGAACCGATACGCCCGCTATTCTCCCAATGTCACCCTATCCCCTTAACATCATGCTGTCTTATCCTTTGTATATAATATCCGGGCATTATGTAATTTCGTGAATAAATATATGTAATGTCATGATGATCCCTCTAGTTAAATACAATGAATGCCCCCGCAACATCCGGAAAACATATGTGTTTCCACGCTGTTGCCAGCCGCAAAGGACTATGTTTAAATTTTTTAGTTGTCCTATTTGGATTTATCATTGACACCATTTTGACATCGTATCTTATCTACCAACACTAAAAAATAGTACTAAATTGCATATGTTATAATACATTTTGACTCGGGTTAACGTCCACGTTGCTTGCCTATTCCGGTCACCTAATTCCAATGATGAACAATGGTGCCAGTAATTTATCTCTAATTGGGTTATTTCTCAAATCAGGTCACAATCAACAAATAGGCTCACGGGTTTAATCTGATCGATTATAGTTTAGTTAACAAACCATTTATTTCTTGTGCTGTCAATATCATCGAAATTAAAATTCGAAATAATGTCTGGATTATGTTATCCAATCAATCAAAACCTCGTCGATCCGGACATAACAAAAGATAATTGGTAGATAGTAAGAGTCTTCATCTCCCCACAGCGCAAAATCTTACAGGTTCAAAGAAAACAGATGATGGAATTGGAATGTTGTTAACCGAATAATGACCTTTGCCTTGACCAATAAAACAAATCCCCCCCCCCCCCTTATGAATTTATTAGTCCAGTCTGTCCAGGTTGTGGGTCCTAGGCTGTGCCAAACAAGCGACAGTCTGGGGACACTCCCCGAACTACAAGCAAGCAAGTTGTGGGTCCGATCGGTTTTTGTTTGGGTAACTGTAGAGTGTTTCAGCCTTCACTAAAAGGCTTCGAGATGATCGACCGATTTATCCACTGATCGAGCATTTTACAGGTCACGGGGCCCACCTGACCCATTTATATACGCGTCATTAGTAACAAACGCGGGTTCACAATTCACGGTCCGTTAACACATTAAATACCGAGATTTTAACGGGTATTAGCTCCGAATAGACAACAAACGATCTATCAATGGAGCTGTCTATTTTATCTGCTTATTACGAAGTCAGTTTGATCTGAGCGTCATTCGGTTGTGACGAGTGTACGCTAGACTAATGTTGTGAACAACTTTGAGGCATCGTTTCTCGTTATACTGGATCGTATATCCAGAACGTGCTGTTAACTGATGTTAAATCCGTCAGCGATCCTATCATGCCGCCCAAGAAAGGCTCCGTCAAACCTTCGCGCGCTAAGTTTATCTCGTTGCCTTCCGAGCCAGTCCATGTACAAGATGATACTTGTTATGGTGAGTAAAGAAACGCGTTTATTTGTTAGGTTATAGGTGTACCATACTCCGTGTGTTTGTGTTTATCATTGTCGTTGTTTTTATATTGTTGGTGAAGCAAGTTCACACAAAATATGCATCTTATCAATTTGACCGCTACTATGTATGTGTAGATTTATTTATATATAAACTCAAGGGGGTGTAGTATTTTAGTAGGGCGATTCCCAGAGAACTGTACCATCTGAGTTCAAATTCAGTCGTGGCTATGTTTGAAGGTTGTTTCATCTTTAATCACTCTGCCAATTTAGCCCAGCATGTGCACTGGCCATCAAACAGCAAAATTTTATATACACACCCGCGCGCGTGCGCGCGCACACACATACACACATACACATACACACAAGCAAACACACAAAGGTACATACACACACGTATGGCTACATAGTTTTTATATTTCTTCATGTACAGTTTTATTTCAGTCTGTACGGACTTTAAATGAAATGTGCTCGTCATTTTAGCAATCAAAAACAAAACAAAAATAATGCACACACGATAATAGATTCTGAAGGTGATCACATTACGAAGAGTATAATTGTTTTTCCCAGAATATACGATAATTAAACTTTATATATTTCAATATAATAAATACTGAGATCAAAGATTGGGTTATTGGTCATCTGTCAGAAGTCTTCATTCAGCAGCGAAAGTTTAAACCCGAAGTTGCAAGAACGTAGTAGTCAAGGGACATCGTATTAACAAACAAACTGTTTCTATTATTGATTGTGTGAACGTGTATTATAGGATGTTATTAATGTTTTAGCTTTGAGTCTCTTCATTATCTGTTCCTATTTCACGGTTGACTGGTTCTTGTGTTGGCGTCATATAATGAGGTCCTCAAAACGTTCCTCTACCAAAGATCACCCGCTGTGTCACCTGTGTGGGATCCATACGGCGTTTTGAATATCACAGCAATGCATTACGTTAATAACGATGATTGGTGATCGATTAGGCTTAACTGTGGAACCTGTTTTCTATGTTCACGCAACCTTGGCTATTTAGACCCATTTAAAGCCAGAAACAGAAACGTGTAATTATTTGTAGCACTCTTTCGGGATCAGTATTCATTATTCCGTTCAGTTACTCAATGACGTCTACCATCCCCCGCTCCCCCCACCGCCAACTTCTCCAGCCCAACATGCTCCCTATGTTGTCCTTCACGTTACGACTCCGAGGCAGTATCTGTATCTGTTTCGATATAAACAACCGCACAATGACCGACCATTAAAGGTCTTACGTAAAGGTCTTATGATAAAATATCGTACCAGAGAAGAAGGTACCAGAGAAGGTCCTGCATAAAGGTCTTATGAACTGGTACTCTGAAACACACACACACACACACACACGTTAATGTCATCCATCCGGGTACGTTGTTGTTATTTTTCCTACGCTTTCACAGTTCATGTTTCACGGGGATTAGCATTAATGGCCTTCTGGATTAGCACCTACAAATGTACGGTAGTTATTTCGTAATTATCGGCTTACGTAAGTTGTCATTTATCGAGCCGACGATCCTTAATCTTGCATTGTCCCGCCGCCGGACGAACCATAAACGAGCCACGGGATACAAGCTCGGACAGAATCAGTCAGATCGGCCTTACCTATGTGTATGGCCTATTATCGTCCAGTGCTTAGACACAGCCTAGTTAACACACTCACACACACACACACATACACACACGAACTGACTCAGGTAAACAGCTTTTTGGATAAACCACCGACAGCTTGCGTGTTGAGGGGGTGGATCGTCTTAGCTACGTCACTAATACGCGCGGTGTCACTGAAAACAAAACATACCTGGTCAGCGACTTAGTATCATAACTAGGGATAAACGTTAATACAACATTTACCTAACAAGGTAGACCTTCCTAGATACAGCGCTCGTCCTCCTGCTGTCTGTTCGCCGACGAAGAGATAATCTTTACCGGGAAAAGCAACGGTTTGCTTCGCGCAACCATTCTTCGCGGCTGTGGGTGAGTATCGTCGTCGTTGGGGCGTTTTTCTTTGGCTAAGAGGAGCATATCCGGTCCTCCTGGAAGAAAACATCCGGCGCTAGTCATTCGCTCAGAGGCTCAAAGGTGTAATTTTTACGCCGTGCGAGAGTGAGAGCCTTAAAGGCGAGCTAATCCGCGGCCAGAAATCCGTTAATAACCAAAACGCGAGAGTTAATACCACGCCGAGAACATGACGGCCCTAGAACAGGCGGAAAAGTGGTTCCTGAAACGGAAGTTTAATGCCTCGCTCACTCCGGATTCCAACATAACTCGATCGCACGACGTCACGGCCGGTGGTGCGGCGACCGATAGGCCGCGTCACGTGACCAGATCGTTCACTCAGCCGGGCACGGCTAGAAACCGAACAGATCTGAAGGCGAACAGAAACTGTCAGGGATGCTCGCGTAAGACGAACGTTTCCGGTTCGCCAATCAAATCCCGTTGCTGTCTTCCGCTCATCGACGGGAAGCTGCACACGAGTAACGAAAGAGGCCCGAAGCGATATTATCGCCCCGCTTATACATCCGGTTTTCATAGTAAGTTTCCCCGTTATCACGGTAGTCAGCCATTATTGGGAGAAAGGCAGCATGTCAAGCGTGACAGAAGACAATTATCACCCAAAACCCTCCGTCCCTCAACCTTCTCGCTGCCTGTAGGCATGGACTCAGTAGGAGTCAATTCCGCAGTAACGGTTAGCCTGAGTCGCGATGACGTAGGCAAAACGAGAAACAAGACGCGTGTCTGCACGGATCCGGACACCGCCGACGTCCTGCCTAATGCGGACCATGGGAATTCCGTTCGCCATCTGGATTCCAACGGCACGTCCATGGACGGGGACGGATCCGATCGCGGCGAAGACGACCTGTTCGAGACGCCCCGTAGATCCGCCAAGGAAAGGCGGGCGCAGAAGGAAGTGGAACACAATTGGATTTTGCGGGATCGTCTCCGAGATATGAGTAAGCACTTTGAAAGGCGAAAAAATCATTTGGCCATTACCGTTACAGATGACGATGCGATGGTTGTCATCGAGAAGAGACTGGAGGAGATCCGGCATATGTCTGAGTGCAAGTCTTCCAAGAGGAACGTCCTCGATAAATACAAACCGGAAGTTAGGGAGTTAATAATGGTTAGTAAACAATGGTTTGGGTTTTCTTAATTGACTTTCGGAGATAGTAATTATAATCTCTCACTCACGCTCTCTCTCTCTCTCTCTCTCTCTTATATATATATATATATATATATATATATATATATATAAGGATTAAAGGCGTACCCTCCTTCAATAATCAAATTGCTTAAAGAACGCACAACTATAGGAATGTAAATATTGCTGTACCATAAATATTGACTTACCTGCATCTCTAGTGAAACTTTCCTCAAAAGTAAATTGCTAAGTGAGTTTCAATATCCTCATTAATAAATTATGAAACATAGGTATACATTTGGGGTTTATGACATGTATAAACTTAACGCTTGAAAACACTTATTTGTATCGATGTATATCTTGATATATACATATCTACGTATATATATATATATATATATATATATATATATATATATATATATATAATGGAATTATGAATTACAGAAATATAAGGATATACCTGTTCAACAAATAAAAAAGATGAAACATAAGAAACAAGCCAAGGTAGGTCATCAGGTGGGAACAAACCATTTTATTACACGTTAGCTGCAGAAAATATAACTTAAGTATTCAAGGACTAAACTGCATTGTTTAAGCTTTGTCTATATTAGGCTTTCCAAAAAAATTAACATTAAGTTGGCACAAATCATTAGCTTTTAAGTGATAAAGTTTAACAAAGTGTCATCTATATCTATTCACTATTCGTGTATTACGTTTATTATCTAGTCATTAGATCGATTCAGAGAAGCTGTTGACCTTGTGATGTTGCTCTTACGAGGATTTTATGGCAGAACAATGTAAGATTTTATGGTTTTCCTTTCGATTAACATCATTTAGCGATTACGGTAATGCTTATAATTTATGACGCGATTCATAAACAGTCATAGAAAAATCGTTTATTTCCTTATATTGCAAATGATAAATGTCTCATTAAATACAGAATGGAATTAATATCCTAATCAGAGTATCAGGATTACTACTTTATAACATATCCCTTGGTAAACGAACCATTATAATGTGACCCTATGGTCATTTCCCGGTGTGGTATATTGTGTCTTGGTGTAAACTTTAATTGGATGTAATACGCATTTGTTACGGTTGGATTAACCAGTGTGAACCCATCAACGAACGGTAAAACTGATAGCTGATTCTAAACCAGAAACTTGATCCTTCTATTTCGAATTCTCTCTCGGCTGCGCCATCATGACCCCCCCACGCCGCCTTTTATAACTGCTGCCATCATGGCCCCACACACCGCCTTTTATAACGGCTGCCATCATGCCCTGCACCCACACGCCGCCTTTTATAACAGCTGCCATCATGCCCCCACACGCCCCCTTTTATAACAGCTGCCATCATGCCCTGACCCCATACACCGCCTTTTATTACTGCTGCCATCATGCCCAGCTCCCCCCCCCCCCACGCAGCCTTTTATAACAGCTGACATTATGCCCCCACACGCCGCCTTTAATAAGAGCTGCCATCATGCCCCCACACGCCGCCTTTTATAACAGCTGTCATCATACCCTGCCTTCACACGCCGCCTTTTATAAGAGCTGCCATCATGCCCCCACACGCCGCCTTTTATAAGAGCTGCCATCATACCCTACCTCCACACGCCCCCATCATGCCCCCACACGCCGGTTTTTATAACAGCTGCCATCATGCCCTGCCTCCACACGCCGTCTTTTATAACAGCTGCCATCATGCCCTGCCCACACACACCGCCGATATAAATACACTCTCGTCTTATGTCATACCTCGGCAGGATTAGTCGATATGGATTTCATTATCTGAGTTTTAAGACATCCTGTAGAACGTCCTCTTTGGACTAATGAAGCTCCTCATATCCAGGTAAACGTTATCATCCGGTCAGTTTTAAAGAGACATCAATATTAGCTTAGCACCAGAGCCTATTGTCGGCGTCGTGTTTAATCGAGTGTAAACAAATATTTTCCATTATGCCGAGGTGAGTATCGCGGCGGCCGTCACCGGTGTGTACACAATACAAAGTATCCTCTGAACTGGATGACCATCTGAACTCTGAAACATCGTGACCTGTTGAGGATTGTGTTCATACATATCCGCAAGTCATGAGTTCACGTCTCCGCCCATTTTTTGTCCATAGACGAACGATTCAGTTTTATGATGAATGGCCTTTCGTTAAGCTCCTGACTATAAACACACACACACACACACACACACACACACCGCACACACACACACACACACACACACACACACACACAGCATGACTTAGAACCAATGAGTAACAGTCGTTTAAAGTACCATTCGAATTTAGCTTTTTTGTGCTGATCACGAACTTGTTATAAGTGACCTAAAGTTTGAGGACAGACCTAAATCGATTCCTTTCATGGTTTCTTTTCTCGAATTCCAATATAATAGAACGATATTTTGTAATGCAGTATTAATTAAAATCAGACGCGTCCATAGCCAGCCAACATTCATTTTAGACCTGGAGGCTCGCATGATGTTAGTTAGCTATCGTGTATCTGTTACACTCTCCAAACTATTAGATTTGCTTCTGTGCCGTAAAATATACGATAATCATTTTACGACTTCTAATCTACGATCTTTGTTATATTGCTGTTAGATATATGACATTTACCAGTATATTACGCACTCCGTGATATATACAGTGATACCGTCTTGTGTATGACGTTTGTGACCATACTGTCCATTCCATAGCATTACCATTTCAGTTATATAGCTTGTGCCATCGGCTGTCATCTATATATGCTGGCATGACATTCGTTGTTCGGTCTTAGTCATTTGCTGTCATATTGCCTGTCTGCGGTATATACTGACATGTTTCTGAATTTATGACAACAAAGTCCAATGTAGATCACTAAGGAGTGAATTCATGGCTTAGAAAGATCATTGACTAAAAAAATTATCTTAGACACGCATGCACACGCGTACATATGCGCACACGCACATACGCGCGCATACATACACACCAACCTATACCACTTCACAATTGAGTAGGTCCTGTGACTGTCATCCGGAGACTAATACTATCTACTATGATCAGTCTGTTTTGGTTTCTCTCGTCATCAATGTCATAAAAATATGTTTATTTTTTTCAATCCAGATACTTCGCCGAACAATCAGATGCCAGTCAGTTGAGGAAGAAAGTCGATAAAGAGGCTAGTCGGCGTGGTATAGTCTCTGGTAGAGCTAGTGTCAGTATTATTCTAGTGTGTGTGTGTGTGTATATATATAATGGTTATGTCGTACGAACTGATGTTGTTTGCAATGACTATTTATGTTCACGTACAAAAGATATATTATCTGTGCCTCTCAACGACTGATGAATCACCAAGACTTATTATCAACTTTTAGTTGTATGAATGGTTATGTTTATGTATGGATTTATGCATCCATAGATATTAGGAGATATGGATGTTTTGGACTTGGTGCTTTAACCCATTGCCATCAAATATCGCCCCCTCCCCCACTCACACGCAGAGAGAGAGAGAGAAAGAGAGAAAGAGAGAGAGAGAGACGTTCGCAAGCTATCTCTATCAACTCCACAAGATCTATTTTATATGTTTACAAAAAAAAAGTTTACGCCCAGCCACCATCACATTCTTTAAGACTGGCTTTGTGCACTCGTCTAAGATACATATATTTACTATAATGTTTATATATGGCTCCGCTCGGCTCTACTATACTATACATCTGGTTCCTTCCGGGAACTTACGATTTAGTCGTGCTTCAGTCACCCTCACAGCTGCGCCACACACAAAACAATTAGTTTACGCCAGTGATTACTACGATAATAAGACGTTTGTTTTATAATTGACACAGATCAACTATGACCTCCGATTATCGCTCACCACTCAGCCACATCTGCGCGACGGAAAGTCAATAAAACAGGTAGATTATAGCTGATTATAGAATAGGATTAGGTCTGACTATAGACAATCAAGCCTTATTTGTGTATAATAAAGATTATATTGGATCTTGATGGTCGCGTATGACAGACCGCTTATGTTTTTAACATCATCATCAATCCTATGTATATTTATAATTTATACTATCTTACCAATTTTTGGTATATTGGTTCGTGCAGTGACTGGTCTCATTAACTGATTGTTTCAGATAATGTGGGTTTTGAGAGCAACAAAGGCGTTCAAACATTTGTTTCCAACAGAAATGGAAGAAAAGTTAGCGAGAAACGTAGCATATGAAAGGTATCATTATATTTTGACTCCTGGTACACTTTCTTTATTATAAAATAACTAGGAGATAGGAAGAAAACTATTTTGTATTATTTGTTTATCTGTCTATAGCTACGTTTGTGTGTGTGTGTGTGTGTGTGTGTGTGTGTGTGTGTATGCGAGCGCGCGTCTGTATATTCGTGGACGGATACACCTTATACACGTTAATATTTCAGATATGACGATGGTCGTGTCATGGCGTGGCAGGGCAGAACCGCAGACAGGTTTTATTACATCATATCCGGTAGAGGTGAGCAGCCAGAAATTGTCAAAACCCAATTCGTAATCCCGTCAACGACGTAAACATAAAATGAAGAGAAAAAACGTCGTTGGTCGGTGCTTCCTGCTCCAACGGGTTCCTGACTTAAAACTGTTGTATGTCATTAGAAGTAACTAAAAGACGGCGACACCAAATTTAGCATTCTTGTATGTCATTAAACCATACTCACTCACCCATTCATTCATTCACTCATTGACTGACTAACTACCTCATAGGGCTTATTACAAACTAACATTATTGGTCCGATAAAATATAACTCACATTTCATAATCCAAACTCTTCATGCAGATTATAAATTCAGTTCATCTACATATTTGTATTTAGTTTTATACGTTTATCCGTTTATACACAATTTCAATAAATTTTAAATACAAAACTCACAGGGCATCTCCATGACTGAACTGATAGCTCAGTTGGCCACATATCTCTAGCATTTGGGTTCAAATCCTAGTCGGGTTTTGTCCGAAGGGTATACAAACACAGCCACGAGACTAACGTATATATAAAACATCGAACACTAACTAATTAACTCACCTCACCTCAACCCCAGCCTTAAATCACTCTGTTATCTATTAACAATATTAACACCATTAACTATACAGTTGGTTTTAGTAGATAGACTTTACAACTCTTGTCCTCAACAGATATTCTTTACTTTATTAACCGACTTCCTTCTTTAAAATTCCAGTTAATATGTTGCGCCAGTACAAACTCTCCTCGGGTCACGTGACAAAGTCAATGGCTTTCCTTACAAAAGGCATGACGACGGATGTAAGTAAACCTGTTCAAATATTAATTACCGAGCTGTTTAGGTAATTGTTGGTTAGAGTACTTAACTTCCAAATAAGAAGAATTCATTAATGCTAACTCCCGGAATAGGTTTTATTGCATTTTTAAATACGTATGGATACTCTGTCAGCTGTTGATGAATAAGGCGTCATTTCGAAAGGTTTCTCGTTGGTTGAGCCAATATTATTGTTATTTCTAGCCTCAAGAAATAGACAGGCAGTGGATGAGGGAAGAGAATATGGTCACTAGGGGACAGGTGGAAGTGTTATTATTGGATAAAAAGGTAATCAGCATATTAGTATGGAATGAAATGTATGTGTATGTGTGCATGGATTATATATATATATATATATATATATATAGAGAGAGAGAGAGAGAGAGAGAGAGGAGGTAGATGTGTGTGCGTGTATGCATGCGTGCGTGCGTGCGTGCGTGCATGTGTGCGTGTGTGTGTGTGTGTGTGTGTTTTAGGGTACATATAAAGAGGCAACAGACACAGAGCATCAACATATCTAAACATCCTTCGAGACCTACTTCCATAAATCTAAATACAAATACAACTATACATAAATTAATCTAAAAATAAAATGTTCCATACCTCCACATATTGATAGATGTATGAGTATACCTAAGCATGTGTCTGGTCTACTAATCAGCCTGTGGGAACCAGCTAATTCGCTTTTCGTATGCGACAAATATGTCACGCCCACATGAAAGCAGCTACATACAGGCTACGTACAAAAAGCGGAAGCAGGTAAAAATACCATTTGATACCACAGCTCGCAGTAAACAAAACGTGCGTGTGGTTCAATGGCGAATTACTACATACAAATGATAACTACTTTGAAACCACAGTTTCCATTCAACAGTAATTTGCTGTGGTCCAAAAGAAACCTGTATATAAAACATTTCTACACCTCAGATGCTGACCTCGGCTTTATTCTGGGTTCGAATAACTAAATAAATCCTACCTGTATGAACCGTTTCGATACACGTCTGACTAGTCTGGCATCGAAGTTCTTCTCTAACCTGACCGAAAAGTTAGGCCTTTTATAGGCCCTCGGAGACGCCCTGTGTGTGTGTGTGTGTGTGCGTGTTTGGATAGATAGATAGAGTCTATAGTATCACCGAACTTTATATCAATAACCTTCCTGCCCATTTATCCTGTAGTCGTTCAGACATCTTCAACATACAACAGATGGTCCTCCTGTAGAATACCTTCAATCGTTACATCTGTTTCAAGAGTTCCCCATGGATAGATTTATTACCAATCCCGAATCTGTGGAGGTTAAATACTATGGGTAAGATATATATATATATATATATATATATATATATATATATATATATATATATATATATATATATATATTAAGAGAGAGAGAGAGAGAGAGAGAGAGAGAGAGAGAGAGAGAGAGAGAGACTGACTAATGAGGTGATAATAAAATATGTGGACAGAAACATTGATACATTCTTTTAAAATGTGTCTCGTCTTCTCTTTAAGATCCGGAAAGACAGTTGTGAAAGATTCAAACAGAACTCCGTGGTTACACGTCATCAAATCGGTAAGCTAGGACGTGATAGAGGTACTAGTGACAACAGTATATGGTCGATTAAAGCCTCAGGCTATTATCTATATTGATTATTTAAATTCTTTATTAAAGAAGAAGCCATTTTAATCAATATTCAAGACATACCACTATTTATCAAAATGCTACCCGCCAGAAGTCAAAACATAACTGTCAGTATTCTCTACTGGAACAAAATACTGTCTAGCTGGGGTATGGTCCGTCTTGATCCGTAATCGAAAAATAATGAAATATGAATATCATGCTTTTATCAACGACTTGCTTTCAAAAGCATAAAGCTGTGAATACGTTGTAACATATAGCCAAATATTCCCAGTTACCATTTTCTCAGTAGAAAAAGGTCTGTGATATAAGGGATTCCATAATTTCTGATGCTTTGGAGAAACTATTCTATTGTTTTTAGGATATGAGAATCACGTGTACGTGATCGAATCAGTCGAAATGTCAATAGTAATATAACGTTTCATAAATATAAATATCTGAAAGACTTTTATTTACATTTGTATATTTACATCGGTATATTGCACTTAAAGCTCCTTGTCTTATTTACCCTTTCCTATTTATTAAATAGAATATATCATCAGCAGTTTATGAATTACGACCGTATCTGTAGATAAAGTTCATTTTTCTCTCTGTGAACCGAGCAGCGTTTAATAAGACCATTTTAAACAAAGTTTAATTACTGGCTGTTTCTTATTTTGTCTACTATCTAATCCATCCTGGCCTTATCTATAATTATTACTGTTAATATTATTATTATTACTTTGTATTATTAGTCTGTCTCAGAGTGTACCCTGGACTTTATTATTTTCCTGTCCTTCTACCTGCGGTGTTTTATTTCCCGTTCGTTCACTTTTTGTTAGACAATAACGTTTTTTGAATAGTATTTTAATCTGTAATCGAATGATCGAAGACAACAATTGTCTGGATGTGACGTTCAGTGGTGACTCTCATCTAGAGACTTATAACACAGTAGAACAATCAGAGATAATCACATCACATCTGAAAGAACACAAACCTGAACTCTCGTTTTAATTATTGTAAACAAGTCCAGGGACGAATTAAGGACTTAATTAGCCATATCCGGTATATCTATTTCTATAGTAACATACACACACACACGCCCACGCGCGCGCATTCGTATACCCATACACACACTTATATACACACATGCTTGTGTGCGCGCGCACCCCCCCCCACACACAGATAGAGAGAGAGAGAGAGAGAGAGAGAGAGAGAGAGTTCATTCATTCATTCACTTACTGATTGATTGATAACTTTCTGTACTAGCGTTCGTACGTGCGTGCAGCTGTTGATTGGCATAGCTGTATATGTATGTACACGTTCATATATGTGTGTGAGAGAGCGTACATGATTGTTGGTCCGCGTACGTCAGATGCTATGATGATAACTAACCTATGTGTGTCTTACCTAGGGACTAGTTAAAGTGGTAAGACGTCAATCAGTTATCGACACTCATCTATCAAATGAGAGTAAATTTTCTGCTCCTACCGTCGAGCGTCTTGGATGTGGGAAGTCATTTAGTCATGCTGATGGTAAGTTATTATATGAGTAAAATCTAATGTCAAATATATTATAATAACAATAGACGTAGACAAACTGTTTGTTGAACTAGTGTTAAATAAAAATAATAATAATAATAATAGACGTAGACAAACTGTTTGTTGAACTAATGTCAAATATATAATAATAATAATAATAATAATAATAATAATAATAATAATAATAATAGACGTAGACAAACTGTTTGTTGAACTAGTGTCAAATATAATAATAATAACAATAGACGTCGACAAACCTGTTTGTTGAACTAATGTCAAATATAATAATAATAATAATAACAGACGTCGACAACCTGTTTGTTGAACTAGTAATTAAAAAATAATAATAATAATAATAATAATAATAATAATAATAGACCTAAACAACCTGTTTGTTGTACTAATGTCAAATATAATAATAACAATAATAATAATAGACGTAGACAAACTGTTTGTTGAACTAATGTTATATAAAAATAATAATAATAATAATAATAATAATAGACAAACCCCTGTTTGTTGAACTAATGTCAAAATATATAAAAAAATAATAATAATATACGTAGACAAACTGTTTGTTTTAATGCACCAATATATATTAAAAATAATAAAGACTTATCATTCCTTTTGTTAAACTAAGTCAAATATAAATAATAATAATAATAAAAAAATAATAAAAAAATAATAATAATAATAGCCAAACAACCCGTTTTTTATAATTCAAAAAATAATAACAATAATAATAATAGACGTAGACAAACTGTTTGTTGAATAATGTCAAATATATAATAATAATAATAACAGACGTCGACAACCTGTTTGTTGAACTAATGTCAAATATATAATAATAATAATAATAATAATAATAATAATAATAATAATAATAATAATAATAATAGACCTAAACAACCTGTTTGTTGTACTAATGTCAAATATATAATAACAATAATAATAATAGACGTCGACAACCTGTTTGTTGAACTAATGTCAAATATATAATAATAATAATAATAATAATAATAATAATAAAAAGACGTAGACAAACTGTTTGTTGAACTAATGTCAAATATATAATAATAATAATAATAGACGTCGACAACCTGTTTGTTGAACTAATGTCAAATATATAATAATAATAATAACAGACGTAGACAAACTGTTTGTTTAACTGCACCCAATCACAGTATCTTAACAATAATGAAGACCTTATCATTCCATTTTAAGTATTGACTGAAGTGGCATTCTTAATTTTAATTTAATTATTGAAGGTATTTTAGTGTTCTTGACTAAATGATAAAGATTTTAAGAAATTTAACTGAAATAAAATACTGAATAGATTAGTGTAAAATAGCATGTATGTTAGCTAGAGTTTTATAGTCTAGGGAAAGGGATTTATATTTATCCATAAAGTGGTTTATTACACACAGAACAATGACGAATTACACTAAAGTTGTCATCCCGTGGCACACACAAAAAAATAGTATTCACTTATATTTTATATAACGCTTCATCGTAAAGTTCTCTGACCAGTTTCAATACTCTTTAAAACAAGACATTTAATCTCGATAGATATTGCCCTAGTAGCTTTGTTTTCGATAATTAAGCTGTCCTACTACTTAATGGTGTCTTAGAAATTATATGAAGACGCTTCTCTAGAAGAAGAACCTTCGTACTGCTCTCAGGAAAATTGTGTTACAGGTGTCTGAGGGATATTAGATCCAATCATATCACCTTCACGCATTCAACTAATCTCTCATTTAGAAATTGTTTAAAACTTATTCGGAAATAAAGCAGATTAATATTAAATCAATTTTACAACGATATATTAGATGACACCAATATATTTTCATATTCCGTACAAAATCTTAATTTTAGACACCATTGATAATTGAATTATATAAATAAAGATATGCACTTACTGCCATTTGATATAAAACAAAATACCTTTAGCGTTATTTCGGTTACTATAACAATATCCTGGTTTGGATTAGTATGCTGTTATCCATCGACGACATTGTTTGAGGAAATTATTACTGATGCTACGATCAATTTTATCGCCAGATTATTTTACGATTTTTAACCGCAGAATTCTTATTTCTGCTCTTTGTCAAAATGTGTATCTCGTTAATTAACCATTCCAAACGTGAACGTTACTTGTAACGTTTATTAGTATAAATAATCACATCCAGAACAGATCAGGATATATTTTATTTACACCTTAATAGAGTGTACATAGATGTATGTCTAAAAATAACAGAATAATAAACCGAAAGAAATAATGAAGGAGGCGAATAGGGTCGAATGCCTTTTGTTCTGTACACCCTATACTAAAGTTCGAAATACGATAAAAACCAATGACAAGAAATAAGTACTAAAATTTAATTAAAACTTTATAAATGTATATTTTATGCTGTCAATGTCAGCCACATGTTATTCGTTATTAATATATATATATATATATATATATATATATATATATATATATATATATATATATATATATATATATCCTGCTTTTCAGCAATGTTAGGTATTCAAGCTAAACAGAGGAAGATGAAGACGTTCAGAGAAAGACTCATCCTGCCTCAGGTATGGTTGATGAAGAAATTATCTCTCGTTTGCTTGATTTTAGTGTCTTCATCTTACAAATAACAAATCCTTCAATCAATCTTGCTTATGAACTTTTCTTTTGGTTTGATTAATGATAAAATACGCATATATTTTGTTGCTGATAAAATCTGGGGAACTCTAAGCCGACTATTCTATTTCTGGGATAAATGCTTCGAACTTAATTCCGAAATCAGTTCTATAATTGGCATAAAAGAAAACGTTTGATTGTGGCGGCCAATACGACATAAATACCGATCTGTGGTAGAATTAAATTATGGGAAATGTGCGCTGAGCAACGTTGTACCAACATATACCTGAAAACATCTTTTTGCTACACGCACACGTGGTTAACGTCGATTTGCTGAAGTAGACAATTCTGTTGTTGTTGTTATATTTGTTTTAAATATTTCTGTGTGTTTTCCTTCTTCACAATGCATCCTGACGCTGATTATTCCAGTACTCAATTGTTTTTAGTTGGTGTGAGTAGTTGGCTTCCCGCGACTAAGACAGTTTTTTCTCTCTCTTTTTGGGTGGCCCCATTTAGCCTACCAGGTGCACAAAAGTGGCCGCAGTTAACCATAAACCTTTAAATGTCTGGGGATTCAAATCCTGGCCTTTTATTTCATTTATTTTAATCTTTGAAGATTTCACGGTTTATTTGGCCAATAATAGCCAAATAATTGATCACAAGACAGCAATATTCAAATTTGTTGTCCAGAAATATGTTTCTTGTATATAAAGTTTTATGACCCTTCTCACGATGTACTATTGCTGTCATCAATAACATATACAACTGTATCCAACATCCGGGTCCTAACTAACTACTCCACGTAATAAACAGATTATAAACGGCTTCTGTTGCTGTGTTATGCTTACAGATTGGTATTCCTACATACGATATGTCCGCTAATCCACTAGGAGGTACACTAGGCTTATCATCTCCAGTCGTAAGTGCTAATAACAACACTGGAACATTAGACATAAATGTGTTCATGTTTGAGCATCTGAGAAGATCTTTTGTTTGTTTGGTAGATTGTCAATAGTTAGTTTTTCTTACTAAAATATTATATCCCCCCATCGCTTCCCGCAGATGCAGTAGAGTATGTTATTAGTACGCCACAATTGTAGATAGCAGAAATGATTCACTTTATGATTGTGTGTTAAATTAGTTTCGGAATAAATAGGAATTAACTATTTATTATAGTTTTGCTCTTCTTTTATTCTTTTATCTGCTGTAGATCTACAGACAACAATTGACCAATTCTCCAACAAAAACTACATTTAACGGTAAGTGTCTCCACCAGTTATACAAAGTCTCTCTCTCTCTTAAAATATATATATATATATATATATATATATATATATATATATATATATATATATATATATTAATCAAATGACGTAGAACCGTTGAGTATTTGGTGGTTAATCAAAGCTTGGTTTTGTTTATAATAGAAATGATGGACAATTTGAAATCGAACCGGATGAAGAGGAAGTGGAGGGAGACGAAGAACCTGTTAGCTGTAGTGTTATAGAGGAGAGAGAACGACACGTATGTTAACGATAATATCAGTAGTTGTTATATAAATATGTACCAGTTCATTTAGATGCTGAGTCCACATATATAACATAACACGAAAACCCATATACACCTACACAAACGTCCATAAATATACACGCACGCACGCACGCACGCACGCGCGTTTAGGCATGCAGGCGCGCATCTAAAAACCTCACACATACAGACACGCGTCTACCATCCATACAAACAGCTATTTTTTTCCAATCCTATGTTACGTTTCGCCTTCACTTCGCCAGACCCGTCTAATCCACATGAATATTTTAGTCCAATCAGCGCTCATTAACGGCCAAATCGCCCCTCCATCAGCTGAGTCCAGGTCAGAGCTCTACCGATGTTACCGACTTCGAGCCCCACGATCTTTGGCTAACAAGGGAGAAGACTGGAAACGACGTCGTTTTCCCCAAAATCAAGAAGACTGAGATTTATCATAGAAGAGCCTACCTACAGCTGGACATATTACAGCCAGGAGATGTGTTTGTGAGTAAACGATCTGTTTGATTGGCGATATGAACGTAATTGGTCTATTTGCTAGAGCTTTTGATAGTTAAGATAGCGTTATACAGGATGTCAGGTATAAGGATTCCATTCTCGTTGCATATTCATAACGTTTCTAGCTGAGTGCGAGTTCATAGACTAGTCAATAGCACTAATGTGTTAAGTACGTACGGACTATTTGATGCCACAACTAAAAGTAAACAGCAAGTGTCTGTGGTTCAATAATAACCTAACGCGTGTACAAGATAATTATATGTACTCTATCACCAATATGTTCAGTCAACAGGGGTATGCTGTGGTTAAGAAGAAACCTATACATAACGCGCACACACCTACGCACGCACGCGTACACACACGCGCACGCATACAGGCACACACGCACGCATGCACACGCACACACACGCACGCACACACACACACACACACACACACTATATATATATATATATATATATATATATATATAAACTGAATACTATTGAATTTGTTTAATTATTAAATCCAAATAATAATTTTACAGGGTCTAGACCATATGCAGCCAGCGATAGCCTCGGAACCTGTTGGTGTTAGTCTGGTGAGTTTATATATATATATATATATATATATATATGCGCGTGCATGTGCGATTAGTTGCCCTATAACCTGTATCTCGTTCATTAGACTGATATGATTTTGTTTGTTAAAAATATTTGGTTGTTGTTGACATTCGGCACAGTCAATTTGGTCGATTAGTGATTACCTTTGTTTTCGACTGGCTGCCATGTGACTGATTAATTGGGCAGTAGAATATACACGCATGCGCAATGCCCGGGCGGAACAAGTAGCGACGTCACAAACGACCAAACATGGCATCTGAGAATATTGACATGTAGACTGTGCAACATAAATACATATTGATGATGCCATAATAGAGATGAAATCAGCTATAACCAGGGCGGAAATTAAAGGACACGTCCAATATTGATAAGAATGCCAAAAATAGATCCTGACTGGTTTAAAATCCTTGCTCTGTGCCGACATTAAGGCTCGCTCCCGTGTAGGACTACTTTGGTCTACTGGCCATACAACTAAAGGTTTAGAATAATACAATAATTTTTGTCTAATGAGTAAACACCATAGTCTTAATATTAGTCCTAACTAATGACATATTAACCGCCGTTTATGACTTGTTTGTCAGAATTTGTTATAAACAGACAAATAAACAAACAAAAACAACAACACATAAATGTGTTTTTTTGTTATTATATATATATATATATATATATATATATATGATGGAGTATAATAAAATATATGTATATATATATATATATATATATATATATATTATATATATAGTGTGTGTGTGTGTGTGTGTGTGTGTGTGTGTGTGTGTGTGTGTGTGTGTGTGTGTGTGTGTGTGTGTGTGCAATCACGCACATTAACCTACATACAAAAACATACATCTACATAACACATCAGTAAATTCCTACACGATTAAATTAAGATAACGCCGAGATGATATTAATTACTTTAATAATCGATCAACTTCTTTCTTTCTTGTTTTAGTTAAGTGATGGAGCGGAAGTGGTGAAAATTAGCAAACGGTTCTTCCTTCAGAATGCTGACAATAATACGATGCTTAAAGTTGAAACTATGGTAAGTTTAAGGTGTGAAGAAATAATACAATGTTATTACATTACGGAAATTATATTTACATAATGATTTAGCATGAATATGAATGAATATGAATGAATGAATGAATGAATGTAGCCGTAGACAATGGAGCACCTATCAAGGTGACGAACAGAAAAGTGAATATATATATATATATATATATATATAATCATATTTGTTTGTTTCTTATATCAGTACAAGGAGTATTTGTCAGAAAAGGATGCGGAACAGGCTCTGTATCACCAGGAGACTTGGGAACAGTACAAGGCCGCACTGTGGAATCGTATGACAGCCAGTAGACTACCTGTCGTTTCTCACGACAGGTAAAGGTTCTTTTCGTCGAACTTTTATAAACAGATAAACAAGAACTGGATCAGCTAATCGACAACGAAGCGCCGCCTTACGTCATAACGTATCATCTCCGCGGGGTCATTGAGTTCACGTTGGGTGTTGGCTGTAGTGATTTAGTTAGATCGAGAACTAGATTATTATTATTATGATTTGGTTGTAGAGCCGTCTAGTACTTGTTGTTATTTTTTGCATTTACTAAGTACTGCAGATCCGTGCGTACCAAGTACAGAAAGGAATTACTATGACGTCACCTTTATCTTTATCATAGCGTGTACGTACCTGTGTAACAAGACAAACACACACACACAAACACACAAAGAATAGGAAGATATTATAATGCTGTTGTTACACTCGACCTGTCGTTTTTATTTATGAGATATTTGTATAACATATTTTAAATAAATATACATCTATTGAATTGACTTAACTTCCGGTGATTAGAGTTTGAGAGACTTCTGCAAAACACTTTACATTCACGTCCGATACTATTCGATTTCTTGTAATTTGAACAATTTCGTGACTGCTTAATTTTGCAATTTACATATTTCGATTGTAATATTTGAAGTTTTCAAATGATTAAAAAAATCTATGGGATAAGTATAGATTAGAAGAAGAAAAAAACTTGTTTCATATCATTCGCTGGGATCGCCACTTTCCTTTTTAACTTTTCACGGTCCGTCTTTGCTAAAACGAAATCCTTTTTATTCTTCTTAGATTTTTATGATAGAGCACAAGTTTTTGTTGTTATAAGAAATACACGAGATATGTGTTTACTTCTAATCTGGACCAATATATAACGGAGATAGGCTAATGATACCACTTTTTTTATTTGCATATATGCACGTACATAGAAACGTACACACACACGGGCGCACGCACGCACACACGCACATATATATATATATATATATTTATTTATATATATGTGTGTGTGTGTGCGTGATACAAACTGATGTTACTGATATCATAATGAAACTAAATATTAATTCTTCTTATTTTGCCATACAAATTAACTCGAACACTGGATTATAAACAT
This sequence comes from Paralvinella palmiformis, assembly GCA_025642065.1. Lineage (NCBI taxonomy): Eukaryota > Metazoa > Annelida > Polychaeta > Terebellida > Alvinellidae > Paralvinella > Paralvinella palmiformis. Next base: position 308,865 of record JAODUP010000007.1, on the reverse strand, counting down.
CCAAGTTAGGATACTAGTCCGATTCATACCTGTGTTATGAGCTGTTAAATCATGATTACCAACTTCCTTATTTATTTCACACACACACACGCACACACACACACATCACACACACGCACACATATAAATATATATATATATATATATATAGTATCACTTCGTTAGTTAGCACAATAATTTATTTCTATAACGAGTACATCATTTATATAATTAATACCATTACTATTAGTACATGTACTATTAGTACAGGTAATGTTAGTATAAATACTCTTGTCGCCGGTACCTAGATCAACAATAGTCTCCCTGCGGCAACTATCACTAATACAACTACTACTCCTACTACTCCTACTACTATTATTATTATTATTATTGCTACCGCTACTACCAGTAGTAGTAGTAGTATCAGTAGTTGTAGTAATAATGGTAATAAATTCAAATAAGCTAATGATAAATGCAATTGTTATAAATAAGCCTTTAGCTGCAGGTAACATTTGATTTGATCCGAGACGTTTAATGTCTCCAGATCTGATACAGTTTGCCGGATGACCGACCGACATAGTGCCCGTAGACTATCCGGAACAGGAAGCTGGTATACTTTTACCACTTTTCGATGTCTCACAGCCATTGTTCTACAGGATCGAGAATAGATCGGCAAAAAGTTAACTCCGCACACATCCGCGCTCGCGCCGCCTATATCCAGAGTCCTCACAATCTGCAGGCTGTCCGCGTGGATTATCCACACGGAACGCATGTACGTATCGCCCGCCAATTCGGGAACGGCGTGGCCAATCAGCGCATGCACCCAGGCGCCATCTGGCGAATATCCGGCCTCGAGGAGATCGAGGTCGGTGTTGTTCGAGATGTACGCCTCGTTCGGCATCACGACGACGCGCTTGGCCTGCAGGTCGTATACCATGAAGTAATGGGTAATGCGAACGTTCTGGACAGCATTCACATTAATCACGCCCAGTCTGGAGCAGCGATGTCGCGGGTCGAACATGATCCGCGGAGATCCCTTATCCGGCTGCAATCCGGGAATATCGTGCTCCAACTCGAAGGCGACGCCGACGAACGACTTTTCGAAGGCTGCCGGTCGCCTACAATATACTTGGACGTCGTACTGTACGGAGCCGGTGTCGGCCGCCGTGTTGGACGGCAATAACAGACACACGGTGCTCACATCCGGGCTTATGGCCGCCATGATCGGCTCACACGCGATGATCCTCTCCGCGAAGAAGTACATCGTGTGTGCCGTCGCCGGTCTATACAGTGCGACAATTCCTCGTCTCTGGCCATCGAGATTCGTCGCCTTCAGGTAGAAGGCCACGTATTCGCCGGATGTTGGTACGATGTATTGGAATTCGGCATCTTTTAGTGGCCCGTCTGTGGCTGTATATGCGAAGGTCCGTTTTGGAGCGCTATGTATCTGGTATACAATGGAAGATCCGTCCTTTCTGCCGTCATGACAAGGAAATCTGTTGGATCGGTCATCACTTTTGACTGGCTTGTTCTGACCAGTACATTGGGGGAATGAATCATAGTTAGCTGAAACTAAATAATAATTATATATATATATATATATATATATATATGCACAAAAGTTAACGTAAAAAATGAAAGCTGCATCAGTATTTAAATTTAAATTATTTATCGGCCTTGAAGAACAATATACGTCTGAGTATTAAAAAGTCACTTCTTTTGTTTCATTCTTCTAATCAATCATCCACAGGTTGTATTCAGGACACGTGATTTTCCGGATGAGTTCATACACTGCAAAAAAATCCACACACAGCGCGCGCGCGCACACACACACACACATTGGAATGTCCTACCTGCGTAAATGCGTACATAATATATATATATATATATATATGCCCATATATTTACGCAAGGAGAGCATCACAATAAAGTGCTCTAAAGACAAACAATCTTACATTGTGACCTTTTCCATCTGTCAATAGACTCCTCGTGTACGACCTGCCAAGCAACGTGTACTCTCTGCCAGTACTCGACCGTGTACTTGTCGTCGGGAAAGAGGTCACTTCTAGATCGGAACAAATCGGTTACGTCACTCCATTGTGGACACCTGCTCCATCTCTTGCCCGTAGACAGGGTGTCCGTCTGTCGGGAGAATGCCACTCCCATATTATCTGTGGAGAGCAAAAGCTCCGTATACAGCTGGTGTGTATATACAGTTATATATGTGCGTGTACTCTGTGTGACCGTGTGCTGTTAGCAGGCCTCACTAGTAGCGCTTCTGTGCGATGTTTGTTACCCGACTCCGTGTTAGTTAGTTAGGTACTAGCTCGAGCTAATGTCAATCTAGGTTTTATGGCCTCTTGGTGACTAGCTATGTGGTCTAGTATTACATATCGGTGAGAAAGATCAGGCTGTTCTCGTAAAACCTGACTTGTGTGCTAATACCTCGCGCGCGACATAGTTATTTGGCCGATCGACGTCGGTTTAAATGGCCAACTTAACGGTGCCAAAGCGGAAAGATTTCTTTATGCTAATTGGGAAACCCGTTGCCACGACCATTTGGCTTATAGAGTCACCTCTTTTACCTGCTATTCACACCCTCTCCAATAAAAAGCCATCATTAAAACAGGAATTGTAATTAAAATGATATAGATCCATAATGTGTTAGCATAATTTCGGCATTATGAGATAATATGAAACATACACATTTAACGAAATTAATCAATCAGATGATTGATATGTTTTGACATACTGATACGATTTTCCGTGTACAGTAACCCTCTGTAACAAACGAACGATAATACAGACAAACCTAAACAAGGTACATCTGTGTCCAGGTTGTGTTCGTAGCTATTTCTCAGATGTCCTATTCTACAAACCTGCGTTTATCCTGAACAACATCAATGTACTAAACACAGGATTGTTCATGATCCACTATATTAAAATATTGTCCTAGATTTACTGACCTCTGTTTATCCGGTCCTATAACGTATATTAAAGGCCGCGTGGTTCGATACCGACAACATTAAGATTGTCTCCGATATTTTAAAACCGACCAATCAGCTTATGAAGTGTGTTCCAGATATTAAGCTGAGCGTGCAGTACCCTGACAGGTCATCAGATGACGAGAAGATTACTTGTCATCGTCATCGATAGGTTCAACTTGGTTTGGTGTCGACCAACATTCTCATATTATGGATACCCGAAGCCACACTGGCAAGTGAAAATGTTGGTGTTTATAATTGTGCATGCAAAGGGGGGTGGGGGGGGTAGGTTGGCCAATACCCGGATGTACCTTAATCGCTGAGACACGTGATCGAATTAGGTCGGTCTTAAGGGGATTATCTTTCGCGTACAAAATACGTACAAAGATCAATGAAAAAAGAGCATGGCCGAATGAGGTGATATTAATTTATGATGTTTGTTGTAATTATTGTGAGAAACGTGTCCCTTCCTGCCCTTTGTCGGCTTATCGGTGAAACCGATAAGATAGTGCTAAAGTACCCGTACAGGGTTGATGATAAACAAACAGTAAAGGTGAGCGGAACTGACAAGTTAATAGATATAATATCTTTGATGTTAACTGGTAGTATATTTCTCACAGCAGCATATGAGCCAGACGGGGGGGGGGGTGTTTTAGAAAGAGGTTCATGCCATCGTTTTTGCACATGTCGTAAATGCTATGACTGTTTTTGGCCTATCATTGTTATAACTTATAAAAAGGTGTTAAATAGGTTCAAATGTATACAAATGGTAAAGACAGCAACAACAATAAGACAATTTTCCCTGATTTTTATTGAGTAAAATATTTTTTTAAACATTTCTTGTCATCTTAAGGCAAATAGTTAGTATAAAAATTCATGCTTGCGCATATATATATATATATATATATATATATATATATATGGCAAATATGTCTTGGAATAACGTCCTGATAGTTAACAGATTTATGGAGACAAATCAAACGAGGACACGTGACAGTAATATTAGACACAGTACCTGACACACATATAAATAAACGTACACAAACTACACATTTTCTGACTGTGCCCAATAGGCGACAGCCAGGTGTGTCTACCCCAAATTTCAATAGAGACTACACATTATTTCCCTGACTACGTTACACAATTGCCAACCGTTAAACCATGAACAGTTGACACTGACACAACGAACACACAAACTAGACATGTTCTGCTAAATACTGGCTGTGACACATACAGATGACGCCAAATAGACGTTATAGGGGTTATGTCTTAAAAATACTGTTATTAATAATAGATTGTTTGTCATCGAGTCAATACCGAGGTATGAAAACAACAATAACAACAATAACAACAACATCAGCGGCACAGCAATAAACATAATAATAACTAGGTTTTGTCTGTCAGATTAGTTTGGTTGATCCTTGAAACGAACTATTACAGCAGCTATGTAAAGCCTTCGCTAACGCTACCTGTATTGAGAATAATAATAATATTAATTGTAATAATAATAGTAATAATAACTATATTGCACGTAGCTCGTATCAAAACATAATCGAATTACTGACAAACTGAACAACCTAAGTCTATAAAGCCGGCACACACACACACACAGAGCAAAGAACTAAGACAGATCATACAGTACACAAAAACCAGTGCGACGTCAATAAACTGTACAAATTATATAATGATCGTTTACGAAATGGACGCGCGACTACGACGCCTAGCGGATCTACTCAAAACTAAAAATGCCCAACAGAACCGATACCCCCGCTCTCTCCCCACTAGAACGCGATAATAATTAGAGGCAGCGCTGTGATGCCTACTTGTTGCGGCAGTGAGCAGTGAGTGAAGAAATCCGCGGTCAAAGGCACGTTATATAGGATAACTACTGTGCAACGATTTGGTCCCTCTCTAACCGTAACTAGATACACGTTACTACGTTATGATACCGTAAAATATAAACGAACGATTCACGTATAGCAGATAAGGCTTTACGGCTTCGAGCAGCGCAAATGCTCGGGAAACGTTATGATATATATATATATATATATATATATATATATATATATATGATTTTTATATCGGGCGAAATAGTAATGTTATACATGTATTGGTACGTCCACCAAGGCTACAACGAGAAGAAACTCGTTATCTGCAATGAATTAGCCTTGTATTGTATTCAGTTAGCTATTCGAAATGACACGCTTCAGCATATAAATAAAGCACCATACTTGCTCAGTTAAGGCAGCCAGTAGTTCGTAGCACGTGAAATATCATCGATATGAATATTTTGCAAAGACGCAAAGGCAGATATAGTTGAACAATACCTGAAATACGGCGATGCACGCTAACGTATGCTATAAAAAATACCCTAGCTCGTTTGTATAAAAAAGACACGCTTCCTGGCACCCGAAAAATTAAAACTCTAAAAATAAGTTCAGCTAAAAATAAGTTCAGCTCTTCGTTAACCTCATACAAGGCAGCACTTCTTTGGCTTGCGCAAAAATATTCAGAACGCTTTCGGTACGGATCCGAACAAGGACACTTGGTAACGTCAGATAGGCACGTCGACCTCGAGAATCTCCGGCGATTTGAACACGAATCCTTCGATGGGCACGACGCTGTAAACGGGCACCGTATCCGGACTGTACGGATCAATCATGTATTTGATCGTGGTCTGGAGATTCTGCGTGTTAAAGGCGGCCACGACCAGGACGGCCCCGAACAGATCGGTCACCTGATCGCCGTGACAGCTGCTGTTGAACGCGAAGATGGTGTCGTTCAGCTTGCCGCACGCGATGGACGTGTTGCCGATCGTGACCAGCACGCCCTTGGTAAACGGCCCGTACAGCTCCCGGTTGATGCTGTCTACGACGTTGTCGATGGTGTTGCCGGTGTCGAACGGCGACACCAACGGCTGGACGTCGCGAGGAAATAGCCGAATAGACTCGACGGGAACACCGTTGATGCTGCTCGCCGTGGCGCTGCCCTCCATGATGCAGTTCTCGACCAGCAGGCACCACTGCCGTAACACCGTCTCGTCCTCGAGGTCTGGCGAATAGGCCCGCGTGACGATCTTGCTGAGGAACGAGGCCGCCGATAGCTTGTTGGCCAGGGCGACGATGAACGTCTCGTGCGATTGGGTCTGCTGGTCGGCGGACACGATCCAGGGGAACTTCCACAGTCGGAGCGTCCGCAGGCGCTGCATGCGGGGCACCTCCATCTCGAGCAGTCCGACCGGTCGGACGTCGTAGGTGGTCAGTTCCTCCTCAGCCGCGTCAATACACTGCGTCCTATCGACTCGGATGTGCCGATCGAGGATATCTGGCATTATCTTGGCCCAGAGGGCCTTCGTCGCCTTGGACTTCTTCTGCTTCGTCGATATATACAGCTCGACGAGTTTGGGAAGGGCACTGAGTATCAGGGCGACGAGGCTGATGAGGATACCCGAGCCGAAGAACGCACCGAGCGTCGTCAGCGAGATGAAGATGAAGAGCACGAAGAGTACGATAACCGACATCCGGACGAGGATGCGTCTCAGCGACTGCGTCCAGCCGCACTTCAGGTCGGTGCACACGTTGTAGTAGAGCTCCTTCGATACGTACTCGGTGTTGTCGCCGTCGATGAACTTCACCGCCCCCAGGTTGTGCGTCTTCAGGATCTGGACAGCACCTTCGCGGAACACCTCCTCGCTGTCCTCGACGGCTGATATCCGCGGCGAGTTCTCATCGATCAGCTTCAGGATCTCCCGATGTTCGATGTTGATCGCCGACAGGGTGTCGTTCATGTAGAGCGTGACGACCAGAGCGAAGCAGAGCCATGGCAGAACAGTGCAGGGATGCAGAGCGGCGCCGAGCAGTGTGAAGAAGACTACATTGAGCAGAAGTTCAAACATGATGAATACCGAGAAACAGTAGCCGGCCAGAATGAGCAAGAAACCGATCCAGATGATGACCGTACTGATCAGTTTACACACGTTGATGCACCTCGGCCTGCTCAGCGCGTACCTGTCCTCAGCCTCGTCCTTATCTAAAGGAGTCCGGTTCCCTTTGAACTTGAGGAACTTAGTGTCGAGCATGAACATTGTAAAGCAGACATTGACGATCGGAATCTGCTCTAGCACGCGTCCCACGAAAAACAAGAACCGCCGGACGCCCCAAGGGATCCATGGAATGCTGAACAGATGCCTTTTGGTTGTAAACTCCCCATAGGCGAGCCTCTGTAGTATGGTCTTGTAGCCGCGCGTCATCCTATCGTAAAGGACGTTCGGCTGTTCGAATGGTCTCTTGCCATCGTAGCGAAGGAGACATCTTTCCAAGGGATTGTTCGGCAGCGCCAGTAGCAGCACGCAGTACACGAACGAAATAAATGAAAATATGGTCCACAGAGTGTAGAACGGGTGATACAGCGGCAACATGGCGATGGCCACCGTGTTGACATTCAGCCAGACCGACTCCACCTCTCCGAAGTACCGTTCGACGTGCCATAGCAGCTCGGTGAAAAACTTCAATTTGGGTACGTAGATGGCAACGGCCAGGTAGACGACAATCGGATAAACGGTGGCCACAGCCAGAAACCGACTGAGGGCGAACCAGAAACGTCGACACAAGGAATTCTTCCGGCAGGTGTCAGGCTGGTGTCGCCACTGTCCCCACCAGTGGATACAGCATCGGCCCTCTCCGTAACAATGGAAGATCGCTCGGAAGAGGAAGCGCGGCAGCGAGAATGGCTTCGGATCGCTGAGGTTAATCAGCTGGCGCGACGATATCCGGATCACGTAGTTCCGCTGTCCGGTTATGCCGTGCTTCAGCGAAGCGCGGAAGAATTTTGTCATGTGATCGAATTTCATGCAGATCTTTAATCGGACGATGAAGACGGGACTCCACAGAGTCAGCAGACCGGAGATGATGTTAATAAAGAGCAGCACCTCCGACACCTCGCCGCCGTACGACGTATAGATGTAGCACTTGTAGTCGCCGTTCCGAAAATCGGTCGTATCGCAGCACCGATAAAGCAGCTGCAGGGGCGCGTGCGCCGACTCGTTGATTACGTAATGACATAGGAAGTCGCGGTGGTGTTTGTACCTTTCCACGTATGTCACGTTCGAGATGAGGATGTCGCGAACGGCGTAGAGGCGGCATTCCGGGGAGTACATTATGAAGCACCTCTTCGGCTCAGTGACGATGACGACATCGATTAGTTTGCGGTTCTTCTCCAGAATGTAGAGCGACAGGACGCCGGCGTCGTGCGGTAGGCCGAGCAACTTCCGGCCAAATCCTCCCGATGCCCAAATCCACTCGGTGGCTCGGTAGTTGTTGGACATGTACGGGTAGGTCTCCAACAGGCTCTCATTGTACTCGGGAAAGCGGAGCTTGAACTGGACAAGCTGCGTGTCCGGCTCTTCGAGGTAGTCCTGGAAGACGGTCCGCACCTCGGCCAGGTTAGGTATCGTCAGCTCGCAGTTCCGCGGACAGTCCCATAGGTGGCGCTTCGATCGACCATCGGGGCCCGGTGGTCTCCTCTCGGCCTTGATCGCCTGGCTGGCGGCGGCTTCGCGGCGGCCATGTCGATGACGTCGGTAGCCGAAGGCACCCGGCGTAGATAACCTGTACGCACATGATCCTTGGCCAAGCAGCAGCAGTACGGCCGCAACTGTTAGCCAGCTAACGTGATTCATTCTCGATGGCTTTCACCGCATCTTCACGGTAATCCATGTCCGTCCAGTTTGGATCTGAACAGAGCCGAAATCGTCGGACCAAGTCGGTGTTGTCGTTTTCTTCTTTCTGTGCTTCGCATACATTATTATCTGAAATGGACAAGGAGAAATACTTGTGACACCTTCTCTCGCGAAAGAAACGAGCGACGACACCAGAAGTCTAGACGAAGTATTTGGCTAAGCTGCAGCACTTATCCTCTTGAAGAGCAATTAATTGCTACTAAGAAGGGAATTATAGGCGAATAAACGCACTGATAGTGAAGTCTCCAACCATGATTCTCATCAGAGCGACTTACAGACTAAAATTCTGTCATCTGCTCGAGCAAAATGCTACAAATCACTAAAGCCAACAGTAGGAGAACTGTCATTAATTTGTCTTTCTTTTCAAACAGAAGTAACCAACATCGTCCAACAATTCCCCCCTCCGGCTCTTTACACACACGCGCGCACTCATACAACACACACACACACAACAAGAGAGAGAGAGAGAGAGAGAGAGAGAGAGAGACTCCCAACAGCCCCCCTCTAACAAGGTACCCCACGCTCTCTGCGTGTCGTCCGCTCACATCCTCTGCCATTGTGAAAAGGTCTTCACTTAGAGAAGCTGACACGAACATGCTGCGCGCTGGACAGGCGTCGCCCTAGCAACGGAATCTCTTCATTTCGATGACATTTAGCCGAAATAATGAAGACAGTAAACGCGACAATATTGAACATAGAGCTGTTCATCTCATATTCCTCGCCACCAAAACACGACAAACAAACAGAAATACATCCGGTAATTGTGTTTCGCGTGTTGTTTTAAGTTTCAACGTGCAAGTAAATATAGAGCTAGATATTTGTGGGAAAGAAGAAAAAGAGAAGGAAAACAACCGATTGCAACCAAATACAAAATGCAACATAAACAGATACGTTTTATTTGTTGGCATTAATTTTGGTTTCTAAATGGCATGCTTAAAATTAACATTACACGAAGATACGCGTCAGGCTTAGCGCCGGATAGCAATATGTGGGCGAGTACAGTTTAAATGTTGCTAATTGTTGTCGATGCTGCGTTGTCTTTTCAATTGCAGAAAGTATTTTAGTGTTTCCAACCAATGACATCACAGTTTGTGCTATAGAAATAACGATATTTGATTGGTGATGTCGCTCCGGTGGCAAAGACCAATTATAACTTCAGTCATTTGGGGGCATAAATTGCAGATTGCAATATACTAGAGGGACAAACGGGGGCGCCCCATCGTTGTCCAGTGTGCAACCCCAGAAGCTGAAGAAGTTTTCCTCTGGCTATTAGTACCTGGCTATAGCCTACATAAACAACACAATATCCCGACATATGCACGCAGTAGTTGGGATATAACACCAACCCGCTTAGGATGTTTAGTAAGTGAAAAGCAGCATATGAAGTCAGTGCAAGTAAATAGAAATTGTGGATATAGAGAAGTTGGGGCAACAATTCTGAGGAATGAATTTTCAGGGGTAAATGATCTTTCTTGATAACAGGCAATCCTAGGTCTTGAATGGCCATTATATTTCCACGCGAAATCAGTTAACGGAGATACAAACGAATTTTTAGTTAAAGCTATTCGTTGGCGGCTAATAGTTTTTCCAGATGAGTCCAATAATAATAATTGCATTTATAGAACATAGTAATCAATAGTGCAAATTATTGAACAAATTTTTTGAAATAATTATTATTAAAGAATGCTAGTTTCTAACCTGTGAATGAAAGCATACTATAAGCAACATTATAAACTAAGGCCTACGGATGACTAAAGATGAGGTGCCGCCTCTAGCGGCATCCATCCTCACAGAACACCAGCCCCTAGCTAAATGCCGTCGGTAATTTAATTGAAGCGGAGAAACCGAGAAGGTAACGAAATCAGCAGCAGGAGACCGTGGAATCTCGTCATTCCTCGGAGCGACGAATGCTGATGTTACCCGACTGAGAGCCACCCTCCTCCTCCATCGACGGCCATCTCTTTAACTGACATCTATGACTCATATGGATGGACTGGACGCTCTCAGACAAACAGCGAGTGAACCACGCTGACGCCTAACGGTCTACATCTGAGGTCATTTGACACCAGCTGCTGTCCAGAAAGATCTGGCCACGGCCGGTCCCCTCATAGATCGCACCACTCTCCGGAATCGATGCCGGATCCTACGGGAAGATGGCACGGCTCGCTGTAGCCGATGTGGTCAGCTTTAAAATATTGGTGACGCCGCTTGTCGCTTCCGATGCGTTTTGAGGAGATGATGTCTTTGCGCGGTCCGGACGTGAGAAGTGGGCCTCCTGTGTGTACGAAATTAAGCCCATTCCAGCCTCTAGACGGCTTGAGACCGGAGAAGTATTGATTGTTCCGCGCGCGTGCTTGAACCAGTCGACCTGGCTTTCACTGGGTCATCCCGTTGTTGGCCTGCATCAGGCTCTAATCGAAAGGAATTAATTTGACAAATACGCATCGACACGCGAGTAGGCAAGCCCGACGATAAGTTGGACAAACGAACGGCTTGACGGACAAATATGCACGGATGCACCGACCCACACGCGCACGCACTCATTCACCCACAAACACTAACAAAGCTAGTTTAATTAAATTGTTTCTCCTGTGTAACCGCTTATCTAAATAATTATGGCAAAAGGGTTATTTAAGGCCAACCACTTAACATATGTATCTTGTATGAAAATGATAAAACCTACCACAAAAATCACTAAAATTGTAGGGGTATAAATAGGATGATTGAGTAAACTGGGTGTACTTCATCCTGAACTGCAATCATCTCGTGAAATTGGCAATAATATATAAATAAGTATGAGTTGGTATAAAACTCCACATCCGAACATAAACGTTTGCAAAATCATTCACGCCATAAAAAAAACCACTCAAGTTATCTTTTAACATAAATTGGTTTCGTTGCGCTGGCGTAAATACAGAGGACCCGCATGTCAATGGGGAGCCTGAGATTGATCTATCACAACGTAGTGTAATGGGGTCTTGCTGCAGTTTTGTTGTGGCACGTATGCGATTTTATAGTATAGGTCTACACGATCGTGTATGGATTATTATTTTTTTAAACGCAACAGTGTTCATTCACTTTATTGAAGTTCTTGCATAACTACAGTTCTGGACTAATAAACGAATTCCCTGAAAGCATAATCGGAATAAACTATAGTCGCGCATTCTGTCTTGAATTTTATACGCAGTTCGTGTTTCAGAAATGTCATTTTGGAATTTCCCAAAAGCGGGGGAAAACGACAGGCATGAGACAAGTGATGATGTGACCTTGCTGCACAAACATATTTCACACTGACGAGTCATTCCTGGGAACATATGGCCGAAAATTAACCTTCAGTCGGTAGTTTTCTTGAGGTATGCCGGGATAAGTGGAAAACTCAACGGGGAGACACAGAAAGGATGACTCATGCGGGCAACTGGAAGCCTGGCTCAGGACCGGGACACGATGAAAAGTGGACGCCAATTATCGTTAATTACGCCCCCTTTTTCCCGTTGACGTGACAAGGTCGAGGACGATGCCAGGATCTCGCCCGTTCCTCGTTCGGCCAAGAAGACAAGTACGTCATCAGTGTTAGCTGCTCCCAACGTCCCCCAAAATTCCCCCCCCCCGCCACCTTCTGGTCGCCCACCAGTAGGGGGACAAACGCTAGGTACCGCATTTACTGTTGGTCAGTCGCAGAAACGATGACCGTTCCAATCAAACGAGCAGACGATCCGTGCGCCAATGAAACGCTGACCGAGTCGAGTGTTCAATAATTGGAACGGGAGCCGCGGAGGATCATTCCAAACCGCCGGCCACGGTTATTAAGTACGACTTAGCGACGTCGACACAACGAGGACCTTCCTGGTTCCGGGAAAATAATTACAGCGCGCAAGCGGGCACCTGAGGTTCTGATAAGATCCATGCGCGCACTTGCCAGCTTCCGTCTACCTTTATCCCGAATTAGTCCCCGACGGTTATGCGGTAGAAATACCGACGAGACAGACGCGATGGAAATATTTGCCTATCGGACACAGGAACGTGGAACAAACAATTTAACGGACGAGAAACTATGAAATGAACATAATATTATAACCATGTCACTGATAATTAAAGATTTCCCCATTTTTCTCCAGTTTACTTACAACAGACCAGAAGTTTCCTCGTGTACTTGATCGCCATTGTTTACATCCGTCATAAAGACAACCAGAAACCCGAGATGGGGGGGGGGGCAGAGAGGGAGAGAGAGAGACTCATCTAGACATTGTCCATCATTTGTTGAAATCTCTCGACAGCAGCTACAAAGGATATGAGATTATGACTCAGTCTCTAAACAGGGCGACGACGGGAGGACGGGGGACTCGTGGAGTAGACGAGGACGAGAGGGGGCGGCCGGTTGCTTCCCGTGGATTGTTGTGTCGGTGGGAGGGAATTTGGTGCGAGACGCGTCTGACACCGATCCCCCTCCCCAAAGCCAGCGGGGACACCGAAGGATTCCTTTCATCTCGGTGTCATTATGTTCCGCGCCAATTCCGCTTTCCGGTTATAATCGACCTGTATTATCGCCCTGATTTGATTTGTCAAATGAAAATAAACTAAACGTCATCGGCAATAAGCTCGAGACTTCCTGCATCTCTCTCTCTCTCTCTCTCTCTCTCTCTCTCTAGGTCTAGCTCTACATCTCTCTCTCTCTCTCTCTTTACCCACTGACAATCCGCTGAGAATTTACAGAACGTGCTGCCACAAATCTAGTTATTATGCGAGGCTCTCGGCAGATTATTCCCGAATGGAAAGGTCTAAAGTCTGTGGCTCTAAGATAAAGGACTCTGGGTCAGATGGAATGCTCGGCTAGCCGCCCGGGGGCCCTTGTTCGGTCGGCTAACAGGACAAGGTCGGTGATCCGATTAGTTTTTGTCAATTTCTTTAGGAAAAGTCGCGCATTTTACAGCCGACGCGTGCCTCCGAACGGGAGAGCTGAGTGAAAAAATCTAACAGAATCCAACAGAATGAGGAAACGACTTAAAATGCCGGTAACTACTAACCATGGTAGTATCCCTGAATGTTCAGAAACTTTTCAAAAAGTATTAGAAAACTTATCACTTTGGTGACATCATCATTTCTCTCGTTGGCCAAATATTGTTGTCGTATTGAGGAACACACACACACGCACACACACACGCACGCACGCACACAGACTGGAACTTGTGAGATATTATTACGTCTCGGCATGAAAATTCCGAATTCAGTCCCCTGGTGAATCGTTCAGAGGTTTAATTCACGATTCGATATTCTTTGTGCCAGTGCCTTATTCTACACCGCAAAAACACACGCGCGCGCACACATGGTGTCTAAGTCACTCTGATAGAGAAGCCATTGGTTGACCGGCCTCTCAGTGCAGTAGACCAGACGATGTAATTTGAATATATTCAGCATGAAAGAAGCCGCCTGCTCCAGTCGGCCGGAGCCTGGTTCACGTCGGCAGACAATGGCCACGCTTTTATCTCAGTTAGGCCGACAACTTGCTCGGCTAATTAGATTCTGAACCAGGCTGGAAAATGCCATTGTTTGTTGACGAGGTGCGCGACTGTACCAAATGGCTAACAGCGACAGAGATGGTGTTTCCCAAACTGGACCAGCTAGGGGGGGGGGGTGAAATCCCCCACGAGAAAAATTACATCACACAGAGAGAGAGAGAGAGACGCCATCTGTGACTCTCTTTAAATATTCAACTTCACGAAGAAAAAAATTACCGCTTACAAATGTTCCAGAAAATGTTCTAAGCTAATATTTCAAATTTAAACAAACTGGTTCATTTCAAATGAAAAAAATGCTTCAAAACTATTATTATTATGCTAATTAGATTTTGATGTCCATTTAAAGAGCCTGGCGAGTTAATGGAGATTATTTCGCTGCTCAAGTTCAGTGTGTGCGTGTATATATGTGTGTGTGCGCATGCGAGCGTGGGTGTGCGTGCCTCTGTGTGTGTGTGTGTGTGTGAGAGAGAGAGAGAGCGTCGCGGGCGTGCGCGCTTGCGGGGTGACTGTTGTCTGATAACGGATGACATGACATGACATATGGCCTGATAAACATAGAGCCGTCCCTCGGCCTGCTGAATGTTGATAAGAAAAAAGTCTGATACAAATTAAGCGCCAAAGACGGACTTTACACGTCAGTGACATGTTCCGTCGGATGAGCAGCGCCACGGCGTGGAATCTATGGCGTGTCATCGGAATCGACGGTCCCGGTTTGCGGAGAGCGCGCCGTTGAAGTCGCCCCACATTCGGCAACCAGATCACGCAACTGCTACCGCTCCGTCATAAGTCATCGGCGTTCGTGACTCGTCCCCTTTGACGTTTATGGCATTTGATCCCCGTACGGAGGTCAAAGTTGACATTATCCTGGCAACAGACCTCGCTGACTTCTTATGGAATGGTAGCGTGAGCGACTGCCAGTCGTGGCATTTAACCCTGTGGTTACTGGACACTTATTTCGGGGGTTATTGCACACTAATTTCTGGCCTTAGTGTACGGTAATAACTAGGCACACAGAACCAAACATCCAGAAAGGGCACCCCCACTAAAACGTGACTTTCAGTTCAATTAAGGTCCAGGTCAACAAACATATGGAATGGCTGGACTAAACAGTACCACTATGGATGATTACTAATCATAATAACAATAATCCTATATTACTACTGCTAGTTAGAAATAATGTAAATATTTTGTATTTCTCAAATGACCCAATAGCACTACAAACAGCTATATTAGAATGCCACTAATCGTACTCTATTCTGATATAATATATTAATTGTGCGATTTTGACAAAAATACGTTTCGGTCTACAATAAACGTAACCATTTTCTGATTAGTGCCCTGAATGCATGACAATTCGCCATTCAGATACACAAACTTCATGTTATTAGGACACACTCCGATGTCTGGCCATCGTGTGACACTGACAAGGACAAGGGATACTCTAAACACCCGGTCTCGTTAATGACGCAGACGGAAGTCAAAGCCTCGAGGGATGTTGACGTCACAGCGTCTCGTCGTCGGGTGGCGAACAAAGTCATCCTCGCATGGATGACGAACATCTGGAGACAGGCTGCTCAAAACTACCGTCCCACCACATCTGGTGTGTGATTATAACACTCACTGACAACACTCACTCACTGACAACACACACACGCGCACGATATAAAAAGGCGGCAGGTCAACATCTGTGGTTAGCAGTTTTCAAAAGTCAGAAAAATTTCAATCTGAACAAGTTTCCCACATAACGAGAGCATTCCCCTATCTGTCTCGTGACCATAAACGCTTATCCGAGAAGAATGCTCCGGGAAGGGAGTCAGCCCCCCCCCCCCATCCGTCGTCGTTTTGCCAGCATTAAATATTAAGTGCCGTCTGTCAGTGATGGAACACCGTCCACAATCAGCGTCCGGGAGAATTAACGCAGTCTCGGCATCGTTTCCGACCCGTAAAAGCCGAAGTAATGACGTACAATTAAAACGATTGGAAGGACCGGTTTCGGGTCAATTCGTCCTAGAAAATGTCCGTTCCAGGCGAGGAAATAAAATGTCAACTGGTCGCTTTTCGGTTGTGAGAGAGATCTCCGCCGGGTGACGGGATGGCTTCGACTCGTGAGACTAACAGAAGAGTAGCACTTCGATCCTGGAAAATGGCAGCTTTTGGTGAGCCCATCCTTTGGTGTGCATGGGTTACAATGATGATAAATACGGGATTACGATAGCGGACCTCTTGACCAGGATCTCGACGCGTCGTCGGCAATAACCGATTCTAATCACCAACTTTACCCTCCTCCAGCTCTAGTTTCGATGGGAAAGTCGGACCGAAGGATTAACGTAGTGTTACAAGTCGGTTGTCGAGTCTCCTTAGATCCGATCGGCTGTTTGCACCGGACAAACATAACTATTGTCAACGCTCGCAGCCAAATAGCAAGCCAGAACAACGGTAAATAGATTGATTTAAAAATAGAAATACAACGGATCAGTTCGTATTGGTGAATAGCAGCAGATGTGATTGGCTTAAATTGAACCTCATCACATTCAAAACCACCATCAATCAATATGAAGACTTGCCCAAGCTTAATTTTCACTGCCGGAAGAAAAAACAAGTTCCTGCATTTTATCGGTGATGTATATATATTCCTCTGATACCACACCATCTGCTTGCGTCCAGGTTCATTCTAATAGCATTATCATAAGCGAATTTAATGGATTTATAGGTGTTGTTTTTCCCCCACACTGTTTTTTATTCATGGTACCCAGCATACAGTATTACCGAAACGGACATTGTTTTTATACGCAATTGACGATATCTGCAGGCATCTGTGCCTCGTTTGAAATTATCAAAAGCCTCGAGTGTCGATAACCTGCCTGATTTGGCTGAGGCCTGCCTCTCTTCTAACAGACGTAAATGCGTTCGTGTAAACAAAAAGCGATGATTAGTTAAGAGTTTCAGTGAACATGATACATCTCGAGTGTTATTACTTCTTAAATTACGCGCGTACTCTGTAGATTCACCGCCAAATCTCGTTATCATAATCGATCGCAAGCGGCCCAGGTGCGTCGACAGTTCTAGCCGGTTATCACAGCAGGTGGGAGACTTCAACAGCCACGTGTGCCTTGACTCAGACCTAAAAACACAGCTGTCTGCGGTCGGCCATCTTGAACGTCTCCGGCGTCTGGTGGCGCTGATCGGTAAGTACTCATCGCCATGACGACGGGAATAAACCAGCATACACCATTAAGGAATGTCAGAAACGAGGCGATTTGGCGCTGGTAGTGAGAAACTAATTGATAGCTAATGACCGGCCCCAATAGGTATATATATATATATATATATATATATATATATAGAGAGAGAGAGAGAGAGAGACTCAGAGAGAATACAGATATCGATCAAGTTATTGCCAAACAAGAGAATCACCCATGTGTTTATGTCAAATACTGCACGAAATATTATGCTATTAATATTATAGCCAATGTAGGTATAGAATTAGTTTTTGAACGTGCACAAAAACATGCATTGCGTACGTGCGTGCACACACATACAGGCATCCATTTACACGTATATCTACACGCATACACATCAGGAGCAAGGCAAGCGCAAACTGAAACGGGACAAAAAACAACCCACTGTGTGAGTGTGTCTGTGACACCGGGTCCGGGATACGTTATCATCTACACACCTGACTTAATCAATACGTTAAAAAAATAATCCTGTCTATTCATACAATGGCTATCACATCATTACCGGTGTCATATTATAGCGAACCTATTACATTTACAGGTACCTCGATCCAACTGTTTATATTATGGCCTTCGGATGACGATAGCCTATCGGGTTACTGATTACAACTGTCATATCTCGGCCGTCGCGCGATAGCCATCACATAACAGCTGTCGCATTACACCTGTCACATTACGCCACACACGCCTCCACCGAACAGTACCAAGTCTAAATCTAGTCATTGAAAAACCGACTTACCTCTGCCAGGCCAAATCAGCTTCAGTTATCAGGACATTTAAGTCTCCAACACGGTCCGACGTCACCCCCTGGATAAGCATCACGCGGGCCACGTCTGTAGCAGGGGGTTGGGCGGTGATTTTCGGCTGGATACCTAGCCCGGTACGCGTACGACTCGGTATAGTATATATGCGTATATAATGCCAGTAGACTGCCGCGTCCGCGTCCTAGATCGCTTCTGGGCTCCCGTAGCACGCAGTACCTACCGCTACAGCGTTCTAAACGTGGTATGGTGGAGCCTCGGTGGTCCGGGCTCCGCTCAACAGACGAGAGAGCTCCGCTATATAACCATAGCCCTTGGCCTTATGTCCAGACCGAAGATACTTCTCTATTGACGGCTAACTGATGTGGGAGGCCTCATTACGAGCTGATGACCGAGTCTGTGGCAGGCCTAGATATTCCAAGTTACGGCCTCTCGTTACAACACACGCACGCTCTCTCTCTCTCTCTATCTCACTGTAACTCTGTGTTGAGAAGAAAAACTAACTCGGCGCTCTACTTAGTTGTAACCGAAACGAGCTCTTGCCACTGCGCACGTTGTTAGCGCAGACGACGCGCTGTGAGGTCACACAGGAAACAGTGGTATGGAAGGGGCGAGGCTTTGTGTGTGTGTGTGTGTGTGTGTGGATCCGAGGGGGGTCTTCCGAGGGTTGGCTTTTCGGAGTTGGCCGCGGAGGAGGTGGAGGGTGCACGGAGGGGGGGGTTTCTGTTGGAGTTCATTCTATAACCTCACTCCCGATAGTTACTCTACGACTGGTAGCGCGGGCTCGTTGCCGTGGTAACCGCTACAGTTTGGCCACAGGGCCACGCGCATGCGCGTTCGTGTCGCCGTGAAGAATAATCGAAACTGCGCACGTGTTCGTCGTCCGGCGAAAACCGGAGCATCGCCGTCGTAGGCTCCGAAGTTCTAAAATCTCGACGCGTTTAAACTAGGCACATTAAGTCCTCAGCGAAATACAAACCGTTTATGGCCGGGCAGTAAAAGGTGAACAATTCGGTCTCTCATAGACCCAGTTTATTCTGTTTTATTACACCCGGAACAGATTTTTATTGCGCGACTTTCTTGCCGCTCTTCTGGCGTAGACGAAATTTGTCGTACGCAAATAAAACGAGGCCCCAAAATAATACGCGTTTGGTGAGCGTCGCCATAAACGTCCCATAAACCGGACAAAAGACGAGCTGCCCAGTACTTAGTACAATTAGCGAGACGCAGTCGTGCTTATTATAATGCTGTTACCTTAGGGCTGACTACCTGGCCGTTACCAGGTAGCTGACGGGCGGCTGGCGACGCGTCGCCTTGGCAACGGATTATGCAACGTCGGCCAACGAATCGCGTCAACAACGAGCGACCTTATAGGTTCACTTCCGTCAGCAATCACTGCCACAACGAGATGGATGTCGATAGTTATTACGTCAGACGGCAGTATGGGTTAAGTCTCTACCTCTCTCTCCCTCTCTCGGGAAGACCGCTGTCTGGTGGCATAGAAGAAGTTGGCACGGATAGACGGATATGGTATTACGGTGGCATCCAGGACCGTCTCCGGAGGGTGGTCCTTGGGGTAAGTTCAATATCTGCCCCGTACGAATCTGAGAAATGTGAATACATTTTCTTATAAGTACCTTGACTCATGTGTGACCAGCGTTGAGGCTAAATAATCAACTAACACACACGCCCACACACAAACACACTCAGTAACACACACACACACACACTATCTTATAATTAGATTAGCAAATTTAGACTTTGCTGGCACTACGTACACACACAGAGAGAGAGAGAGGAGAGAGAGAGGGGTGAGAGGGGAGAGAGAGAGAGAGAGAGAGAGAGAAAAGAGAACACACACACACACACAGAGAGAGTTCTTAATGTTAAGAAGTCAGCTGTCTCTAATTTTCTTACGTCAAGAAGCTAGTTCGGCTTGTAGGTCTAATGCGTGTAGTTTATTTACTAATAATTTATCTTAATATCAAAATAAATATTAGATGATCATCTTCTGTTCAAGTTCAATTACTTGTTTAAATCATAAAACCTCGACCATCGTCAACTTCGATCGAATAATCAATCATTGATCACAGACAATGATAAGAAACCACCTGTACTACATGTTGTCATAAATTATGATAATTACATACCTGGTCCAAACGATTAGAACAGTTAGATATAGGTATAATAATCTTAGACGTTAGATTAAAAGGCTTATTTCTTCATAAAACAACCACAGAATGTTGAAGTAAACATACAAGATCTCTAAACGGTGACAGTGCTCGAGGTCAAACTGCATCTTATGGGGTCTGATTTAGAGAAATTTAGATATTTTGTTTTCCTGTTTATTTTTTAAATGTGTATGTTTATTCAGTATGGGATCATATCAGCTGAAACAAACATTTATATGAGATACTGGCATAATTACACGTAACAGGTCATATATATGAGGCATTTATTTTCGCCTGGATTGTTATCTGGTAGTGTCACCATGCAGCCATTTCATCACTAACTTCCGTTGTGTCGGTATTCTTTCTCATTTAGTTCAGCTTCGAATTAACGGAATTGTTATCTCTCTGTGTATTGACCTGTGACAGGATGGATAAGATGAGTAGGCCGGATGTAGTATGAGTGGTCTGGTAACTGTTTGAGTTGACAGTTTCTGAGTGAAGGAAGGTCTGGGCGTCATTATGTGAGGCGATAGCGTCTATATAATTGTGGGTCGGTCATGATGTGAGTTGATATAGGGTTAGACCTGTTGTTATGTGAGATGAAAGTGTGTGTATAATGAGTGTATAGGTTTATAAGCTTATTATGTGAGATTAGAGAGAGTGTGCATGCGTGCCTACGTGCGTACGTGCGTATTTGTGCGTGCATGCGTGCGTGTGTGAGTGTGTGTGTGTCCGTGCGTGTGTGTGTGTGTGTAGGTTTGGACTAGTTATTGTGTGAGATGATAGTGTGTATAAGATTGAACCGGTTATTATTTGAGTTGACCTGGTGTATATAGGTGTGTCCCGGTCATTAGATGAGGCGATAGTGTATAGACTGATGTGGTCCGGTCATTATGTGATAGTGTGTGTATATGTATGTGTGAACCGATTATTATTTGAGGTGATTGGGCGTGTGTGTATATATAGGTGTGTGTGGGGGGGGAACCTTGTCAAGGGAGGGTCTATCTCAGTTGGATAGATCATCTTGCAGAGACAAGATGAAAGTTGGAATCGAAAGAAATGACCCAAATAAAATATTAATATATAATACAGAATATTATATATATATATATATATATATATATATATATATATATATATATATATATATATATAGTCTGAGTGAGTGAGTGAGTGGGTGTTCATGTATGTATATATATATGTATTATATTATATATATATATATATATATATATATATATATATATATTTTTATATATATATATATATATATATATATATATATATATATATATATATATATATATAGGTAGATAGGTAGATAGTATGTGCATATTCAGGTACGTAGATGTATATACGTGTATATACATATGTATGTATTTGTGTCAGTACAGCTTTAAAGAAATTTAAAGGTCTGCCTGTATTGTATTTCTGTATATGCCAAATCTTTAATACATTTCGTTTTATAGGATTACAATACTACTATTTAGCGACCCATTTTTATTGTAGAACCCGATATATTATAAATAAATACTGTGTATTAATGATAAAATAAAAGTAAGTCCATAATAAAACTAGTTATTCCCCAAGTTTGCATTATATCAATGACAATGATATGAAACTATGTGCACATCCGTCTATCAAAATTCGTGATCAAAGGGAACTCGCTGGTCGCTTAATACGGCGCGTGCCCCATTCCCTTTCGATGGATGACCTTTAGGATTATTCCCCGAAATCCATCGGTAAAGATGCGCTAACAGTCAAGCTAATGGTAGGTGGCGCCAGCCTGTCTGGCCGACTGTCCTCTCTGTCTCATGGAACGCATGACAATTGGACGATGGAAGATGCTAATGGATGTAGTCTTCCACGTCTTGTCCATTTCAGGATCAGTCGCTCGCGTGCTGACGGACGTCGATTTTTGTTAGCGTCCGTTAACGAGACCGGCCAGAGCCGGAAGTTCGAACGGTGTGTTTGATCCGTGATCCGGGGGGAGGGCTTCGAGCACGCCACACGACTCGGAAGCTGTGACAATATAACGGCGATGCAACGGGCAGCTATTTAGAACGGAATTAAGACGGTGATAGCTTCTCCCGACAAATTCTTCATCGGTCACCTTAATTAATTGCCATTTTAGTTCCAAAAACAGTACAACACGTCCGAGTTGAAAATCGGGGGTGAAAAAATCTTGCATGGTACACCCATCTTCCCTAGGAAGTTCGCAAAATTAAGTCGATTATTTGCATTTAATTAACCTACGGATTGGCAAGTTGCCAAATCTCAGCTTGGCATTAGTCTGACGCATGCGCCATGTTGAGTTAGCGACCGAAACGATTAATATCGAGTCTTTATTTAAAACAAAGCTCAGTCACTCTTAATGGTGGTGTGTCGTTATCGGGCGTCACTTAATGGCCTGACGGTTTTCGAACTGATACCACCCGCCCAGTGAGCGGTTCCTCTTTGTGTCGGATTGCCGCATGGATCTATACTAACCTACCTCTCCTCTCGCGGCACGCCCTCTCGCGGAATCTGTCTAGTTTTGACGCGAAATGGGAAAACGCTAGGCAGGCAATGTGAAAGAGGATGGACATGACAAAGATTGTGGTCGATATATATATATATATATATATATATATATATATATATATATATATATATATATATATATATATATATATATATCACACACACATGAAAGTGTCAGAATATTTTTACATGACATAACGTGGTATGTCCTACAGGAGGAATACATTTCAGAAAATTGCGAGCCGAGATGTGTTTCATGGAAGATGCTGACTTCATCAGCCAATCGGGGACAACAGGACAAAGGATATTCTACACAAGATGCCGCCCATATCGGATTTCTGGACACGACAGAAATGATCCTATATAGGATGCATTGCTGTGGTCATTCTTTGTTTTACGGGGGGGGGGGGGATTTGTTGATGACCGAACCTATTTTACCAGAGAAGCCACAGTGCTGATATTTCTGACGACTACGAGGCAACATTGGAGGAGAGCAAGCGTTCTGATTGTTTTCCTGAAGAGATTCTACACGATTCACCGGTTATTCAATCTAATACATTTACACCTGATAAAAACGATAATAAACTGTGTTCTCAATCGAGTCAAACTGTGAGGAAAATATAAACGAACAATTTCCAAGATTAAGTATTGAATTACTACGCCATAATTTTGTTTAAATAAAATGAAGACATTTTAGTTAAGCCACAAACAGATTCGATACATTTCTCTCAGATCCTATTCAAACCGTTTTTGGGTTCGGTTCATTTAACGTGCTACCATCACGCTACTATCGTCGTGCTACCATCACGCTACTACTGTCGTGCTACCATCGTGGTATGCCATCGACTGTTATTCAGTAATGACTTGTATTATCGAAATGTTCATCGGTTGGCCATCCTCCTATTCAGCTTCTGTGAACTGTTTTCAGAGATTCATCGTTATCTTATTAAAACGTTTCTATTGTCATTGTCACTGATAGCCGTTATCTGAAGCGAGGCCAAGCCGACTGGTTATAAAGTTGTGGAGGATCGTTTGACCAAATTCAATGCCAGTTGGCGATTTATTACGACAGCTGACTTTTTCTCGGCAATGGCCCGTTGTTATTCAAATCAGCGTTCTTCATAAATGTCCCGGGAAGGGTGAGTGGGCGGTGTTGATGTGGAACTCCAGGGGGGGGGGCGGTTATTTCTGTGTGTGGGAAGGGCGTACGTTTTTGGAGGGGGTGGTTTCAGGTGAGGGGTGTAACGGCCTAAATAGTATGTGGGAGTGACGCAGACTGAAGGCGATATGCGATGAAACAATTGGACAGATTGACTTGAATGTTCCGACTTGATCCCAAGGGTTGGTCTTTTATGAAAATGACGCCATTTTTCAGAAACGGCGTTAAGCCGACATTTGAATAAGCTAAAGATAAACAAATTGGCTTCTATCATGCTATGACGTGTCTATGGAAGATGATGAGTCGAGAACTTCATCTGATACAGGAAAATCACACACACACACACACACACACACACACACACACACACACACACACACACACACACACACACACACACACACACACACACACACACAGCGACGACTTAACAAATTATACAAGGGTTGTTTTGCGACAATTCGCTGTGACACAGCTCTATCGTGGAAAAGAAACAATCTACGTGCAACCAAAAGTGCAAGTAGAATATTACAGGGTGATCATCAAATTCTTTCTTACCAAGAAAACGAGCTTATTCTAAAGAGCTAGCATACGTTTAACATAAGTTTCGTCTAGGTATTAAGATTTGTGTTCGAATATTGATCTGTGATGAGACGGTGGAAAAATGATCCAATCGCATAAATAATCACAGATTGCGATGACTACATCCGGACGATTAATAAAGTGTCTGAACTATTATTAACTACCATTTCTATTGGAATGTATCACCAGTCTTAACAAAACTACTCATCTCTCTCTCTCTCTCTCCCTCTCTAACACACACACACACACACACACACACACACACACACACACACACACACACACACCACACGCACACACACACGCACACACACACACACGCGCACGCGCGCGCACACACACACACACACATATATATATATATATATATATATATATATATATAGAGAGAGAGAGAGAGAGAGGGGGGGTTGATGGCAAAACAGAACAACAAAACAGAACAACAAAACTGAACAACAAAACTGAACAACAAACAAGGCAAACCAAAGCGATGCAAGCCAAGCCAAATCAAACTAAACCGAAACTAAATAAACAAACCAAATCAAACAAAATATATCAAATCACTCCATTATAAACCAATCCAATTTAATTAAAACCGATTCAAAGCGAGGCAAAACAAAAGAGACAAAGCAAAACAAACGAAAACATAACATAACAAAGCAAAGCGAAGAAAACCAAAACAAAGCCCTGTATTGGTGCTATTTCTCCGGTAGGTATTTATGTTATTTACTCTCTCTCTCCATCAACTAGGCTACTCCCTTATCATCATCTCCTATTGGAGAACTCATCCCCTCTACGTGTAGTTAGATTAAGGCCACCGATGGCATCCTCACCGTGTCAGATTTCATGATTGAAACGCACGGAAAATTAGGCGAGCGATATTAGGAGGGGCTCAATTTATTTTAGTCTTGACTCATTTTCATTGTGCCGTGGAGTGTGTGTGTGTGTGTGTCAGTCAGTTGCCGAAGGCTATGTACTGCTGTGATTATTGTCGCTTCGGGCGCCGTTGTTATGAATATCGGGCGTCGTTGATCTTAATCAAGCGAATGAAGTCGATTAATGAATTCTGCACAGTCACAGATCGTCGACCAAGTCAGGCTCAGATTTCGAGATCGATTATTTAATTCGGGTGACGCTTCTACGAGTCGAAGGTCCCCTCATCATCAACAAAGGCTGGCGGACATATATGACGAAAATTAACGTAATGAAAAGTTATTTCAGAGGCCTAATCGATTTTCCTGCGTTTTTGCTCCCCTTTTTTAATTTAATTTTTTTGGTTGGGAGGAGGACAGAAGTTTGCGTATAATTTCAGAACCTTGTAAAAATTTGTGCTCATTTGAATATGACGACAACCGAGGTGCGAGGGTTCGGGTTTAACTAAGAATCCGTTAGGTAGCGCTATCATAGATTCGATTGGATAAGTATTATTATTATTTTGGGCTACTTTTTCTCTATTAGTGAACCAAAATCCCCCGTGCGTGCGTGCTTGAGTACGTGGCTGCTATAAAAAGACAAATATCTCCTAATGCTCTCACTAGGGCTTTTAATATAGTGACCAGCCATAACAATAGTGGCTCCCTCTGGCGAATGGTATGCTCCTCTTCATACGTTTTTTTCTCTCTCTCTCAAAACCCCCCCCCTCTATCGCGATTGTTGGTTTATCTTAGTATATAGACTTTATAAATAATTGATATTCACCGGGTGAGTGGAAACACCCAATCATTACATTTACTTGGACGAATAAAAAACAAAACAACATACACCACAACTTAATATTTCAGCTGTGAGTTATGATTTTTATTATATTAAGTTAAATAAATATATTCTTGATTTTACAACCAATAACATATATAGTGCGGGACATCGGGTAACTAGAAATAAGTCACTTCCTGGGAACATCAAAGAGTTTGGTAACAGACCTAGAATACCTGATTTCAAAGGTTAACATTTTAGAAATTTCACGTGATCGTAAATATCGAAATAGCCTCCAATAATCGAAAGAATGTAGATCTTTGGAACTGTATCTTACTAGTATTCGTTCGTGTACTTTAATCATACATACGCTAGACGTATTTACCCAAACAGTTGCCCAAGTTAAGAGAACTTTGCAAGCCAAACTTCTGACACCTGTTCGGTCACGTTTATATTACCGATTATATCTGATCAGATAGTAGAGTGTGTCTCGGGCTAATTGTCTGTATTCATATGGAGACCTAGTTAATGCTCAATATTGAGGTATTTGTTCGTATCAGGACAAACAGTCATCGGGCTGGTGAAGCGTATCTGGTCCATCAGGCAATAAGTACGCTGTAGCTCCGCAATCTCCGCAATATGTTATCAAGTATTATTCGATCTGATGATAATGATTGTTGTTTTACGGCCACTTTTGTGCACAAGGTAGGCTAAATGGGCCGAGCGACCCCCAAAAGTAATGATGACGCGAAGTTAAAGACGAAACAACCTTCAGATATACCCACATCGAGAGTCGAACACGGGTGGTAGTGATCTGTGGCACAGCACGCTACTACTGGACCACGGAGGCGCCCCTATTATTCGATCTATTCCGAGACATGATATAAATATATGTATATGTGTGGCTATCAGCTGTTGGTTGGTTGGTGACACCACATGATGTAAACAACAGAGCCATGGAACTGTCCTGATGGTGCCATCTAGATTATGTGGAATGAATTCATTCATTTCGAGTCTGACCTGAAAACTGTAACCATTGAAACTTTCACTTGTACACTTGTACTGCGGCAAATACTAATGTTTTCTCGCCATATTATTGGCATGAGGCTATTACCAGTGGGTAATTCATTAGCGAACGGGAATATTGTCACTCGGGATCCAGTGATATAACATCCAGTTTTTCTCTCTCGATTATGATAAACATTATACCGTCTTCTATTATTCGTGAGCTGCTGCCTTCAATATTTTCTTCAATTATTCCGTGATCATAATTCCTTTGATAAATGTGAAAACTACCCCTTCAGCTGTTTAGATTGTCTATGGCGGGGTTAATGACGAGATCATCTTTTTGTATTATCAATGTGACATAATCTGTGACGACTGCACAAATCCTATACTCGTATGAGAGTCTGTGGGGGAAGAGCTTCCCCACTTGGACAAAATCTGCGTATTTGTTCTTTGAATTAAAATCCAGATATAGTTATTTTCTTTGCCATCGGTTACGGCAGCTATGAGATCTGGGCGTTTTTTACACCCTCCCGTATCTCTCAAGCTGATAGTAGCCTCGAAATCTCACAGATAAGTGAACCTCATTCAGCACGGATCATGTTTATTAATCCGGTGCAGAACACACCAAAGCAAGCGGTACCTCTTTGTTAAATATTATTGCCATTGTATGGTATTAATACGAAATCGATTGTCAGTAAACATTATTACAAACTAGTTCAATCAAACAAATGGATAATCATTTCCCTATATGTCGAATTGGGCTGACATAGGTAATGCTAGCAGAAAATATATATATATATATATATTATATATATAATATATATATATATATATATATATATATATATATATATATATATATATATATATATATGGATGCATAGGTGCTGGCATTCCCAAGCTAACTACATCAAAGCACGAGAACCGTAATATTATGTATCCTTGTCTAACATAGACATGGATAACTAAATATACTGACATTATCTATTATTGGGGTGAATAGATCCATGGTATTGTTCTTTAAAAACGGATGGTTTCATGTATAATTGTAAAAAAATATTGTGCAAATCCTGGTTCTTCCAAAGTTACAGTACAATTCATAGTTGAGCCTATCTGAATATTACATATCATATTAATAAATATTTAATATAAGTATATATATATATATATATATATATATATATATATATATATATATATATATATATATATATATATATGGATTGTTTAATAATTAAGTGTATAATAGTCATAACTATCCATACAATTATTTTCCAAATATTATATTTATTTATTTCTATCGAGGATCCATAATTCCGTTAAATACATTACATACATACATATTACCGTTCATTATATACATCATAATAAAACTGTCCGGCAGTAATGTCTGATATGTTATACAACAATTAGTACATCTGTAGGCTAGGGTAGGTTTGCTTCTTTGGGTACGTTCGTGCACGTATATATATATATATATATATATATTATATATGTGTGTGTGTGTGTGTGTGTGTGTGTGTGTGTGTGTGTGTGTGTGTGTGTGTGTGATGATAGTATTTGTTCCATTATTGATTTCACGACGTTCGTCAGGATTGCATAGAAGCAAAGATGGACAGACAAACAAACCAATAAACAAACAAAACGCGTCAACAGTGATCAAAATGATTAAAATAACGCCTACTCTTTTGATATAATTAGAACCTAATCGGATATTCGAATTAACATTTAACAACATATATATAACCATATTAAGTCAATTTAATGTCTAATAAGTTACAGGTAATAATAATAATAATAGTAATAATAGTAATAGGAAGCTTTCTTTGTGACAAGTACAGAACATATTCATTAATGTAACGAATAAAACATCTCCGTTATGAACCAAACTGTTTTGAGCAAGGAAGAGCTGAACACACTGAAAAAGTCCTCTTCCTAAAAGTTATATTTTGTGAATGGAACCCGCATTCACTCAATTTATGTCAACACTTTCACACGCATTTCCAACAAAACTATTTACATATATAATATATATATATATATATATATATATATATATATATATATATATATATATATATCCAACAATCAATTCGAAAAGTATATTACACTGTATTTATAATTACGGGTATACGTCGGCATACTGTGGCGGTTTGGCATCAGTATATGGTGGCGGCTGCAGAGTCTGTAGTTCTATGTGCACAATATCTCTCTGTAGAGCATTTTCTTCAGACGTTACAACGACACAGGGGCTCGGAAGTCCTAAAGATGAAACGGTAGCCCCCGATACAGTACTGGCAGCAGAATTACTCCCTGAAATGGATGGATGTCAGTTAGATCAGCGCTGGATGCTGACTTATTTTGGGAGGGAAATATCGAGTTCAGCAATTATAATGCGCGCTTACGGACGAACCTCAGCACTTACGCAAACACACCTCGTGAGCAAATATGTCAATTATAGTCATGTCCTTTGTCTTGTTATTGAAAAGTTGACGTTTTGCTCGTTTACCTTTAGGGTGATTATGATGATAATAATGATGATAATGATAATGATGATGATGATTATCGTGACGACGACGACGACGACGATTATGATGATGGTGACGATGATAATGATAATCATGATGACAAGACCACTAGAAGAATGACTACAATTATGACAACAACAACAACAACAACAACAACGACGATGCCAACGATAATAAAAATGCAATCTCATCAACTAATCATAATTTGGTCAAATAAATATAATGCATTATGACGTATTATTCTTATTATAACAACTTTTGGTGACGAGCTGTCACATAGATACTTTTTGGATTTAGCTGATAATTTGATATTCTTAACAAAATACTAATGTAAAAAAAACTTATATAGTGAACCCAAAATGCTGTTGATAAAATTGATAAAACCTTTCAAGTCACTTCCGATATCGTTGATAAATTGATGTGGCCGACATTAACAAACACAATTCGTGCAGATAGTATTTCGCTGTAATGGTTAAACCTGTCCGAAGACACAGTTGTGTATGCGATGACAACGTTGATTAAACGTACTTGTTCTTTCCAGTTCAGCCATAGCCGATTGCTGCCGTTGAAAACGTCGCTGACGTATGTTCTGTAGCGAGCACAACGTTACAGCCGCGATGACCGAGAATGTTCCTACGGGTAGACATACAGCTAGAACTATCTTCCAACTGTAACGCAACAATATAGTGACCAAATTGTATCATTTACGAGGAAATACGAACATTTGCTGTTTTAACGAGAGAGATCGGTAGCGTATTGCACTGGACACTTCCAGACCTGATTAAACCGCGAACTGTGGGATGTTTCATCTCGCAGTAAAAGCGGTAATTTTTCTAGGCCGTAGCCTCTCAGCGGTATGTCCCAGATATGGCCAGGTCACAGGCTAAATAAAGTTACCCCAGGAATAATTATAACTATATATAAATATTACCTTTTGCGGTAGTAGTAGTAGTAATAATAATAATAATAATAATAATAGTAATAATTATAGATTTGTGACTTACCAAGTGAAAGCTTATTTTTAAATCTCCAAATTTCCAAGCATCAAATTTGCCACCAAATCATCCAAATAAATAATCCTTAATAAAGTGCTACAGATTTATCGTTGTAATTTATACAATTTACGAAGAGGATATCCTATGGGAGAAATACGGATACAAATATTTAAAATAACCCCCCTCAAACCGGACGCGAAAGACATCCTCTTAGGTAAATAAGCATTGCGACGAAGATATTTTTAATAACGATTGTATGTTAGTGAAAATTGTGCCACAAAAGCGCATATTCTTGTAAATATAGTTTTACATAACACAGAGAATAAAACAAATTTATCTCCTTGAATGCATATATTTAGTAAGGAAGGAAACTAGCTTATATTTGAAGGAGTGTTCAGACTCAACGCATTTGAGATTCGTGCCTGTTCAAAACTTTGTTCAGTTAATGGCATAAATTATTCGATTAATGAACATTGGTTTCTGATATCCATCTCACGATAGCCACGTCGCGTTCATACCATGCCATAAATATGTAGATGGTTCACTAATGGATATATTTGGATATGAATAACCTTATAAGTCGTGGCGAATAAATCATTTTGGAACGAAAAGAACTGAAGCCAAACGAGCTGAGCACGCGAAGTGCCGTTCAAACGACATTAGAACGAAACATGGGGCTGGTATCGCTGAGCCCGTGATTGTTGAACAAGACTTACTAGGCGGCCAGCCATTCCAGCACCTTATTGCCGTAGCAGTTGTAATCGTTCTTGATGTGGTCCTTTAATCGGAGGGACGAATTCGTACAGCAGTCGAAATAGGCTTCCTTGAGCCTGCAGCAGAACCTACGCGGTGGACAGGGCTTGGCTTTATGGTAGTAATTGTTGGCATCGCAGAAACTTGGACAAGACGACGACAACAGGTCGTTCGTCTCGCTCGGAGCTGAAATCAAAGGGAAAGCGAACTACTTTCAGACTTTTGAATCGCCGGAATTACAGTGAAGTGGACATTACGGAACCGATCAGACGCGTCGATCTGATCATTTGGTACGAATTGGATTCCCAAAACACTTTTACACAACAGTGAGAGTGCCTTGAACAGCCTTGGTGCTGTTCAGACGTTCGACGTATGGTCCATAAGGAATCAGCCAGAATGGAAGCTAATCCTGGAACCCCTGCTTTAAAGCAATGGGATAATGAAGGTGGCTTGCTCTTACGGATATATTAGCCATTGGTGTTTATCTATAAGAGTAATGTTCGAATTAATATTATTAAAAAAAGTATCTGGACGTAAGTACGTTTTGGACCGATAACAGCAATTATTTTTAGTAATATTGTTTGAAGAGTATTACTTAATCAGCGTATAAAAAATGGGTACTGCTCTTATGAAATACTGATACGGCAAACTAGTGCAATTACTAATCTTAGTGTTTGTGTGTGTGTGTATGTATGCAGTGTGTGTATGCGCGTTCTCTCGTCGGTGACTTGCGGGTGATCGATACAAGTAACAGACATGATTCTAATTGAGACATTACTGATTTACACAGTGAACGTTGATTCGTATTTGAAAGTTCACCCACACACACACACACACACACACACACCCACCCACACACACACACACCTTTATTAGTATGGTGTTGTCTCTTGTCATTTTCTAGATATCATATTTACATGACTTATCCTAAGTTTGTCTGGCTGAGTGTTTTGTAGAGATAACTAGATCTACTCCTGCCAGGGACCGATATCGCCAGATAACGGTACTAGTAGTACCATTGTTTACATCACGTGTTTAGTTGACGTCGTAACACGTCATATGTTGTCAACTGAGTGTAGGTCTGAGAGTCGAGTCGAAAACGAAATAGATGTTTACAGAACGACGAGCCAGTGCTTTGTTCCGCTTAATGTGCCATTCCGATTTATTATTGATGAAGATGTAATTAGCCACCATAAGGCTATACTAGACGGCATTGATTACAAGAGGCCTGCATTCCTGGAGAGATAAGGCCAAGTTGTACATCATAAATTGGGTAATCACTTCAGGTTAAGCCGTAGTACTATGTGTAAGTTACTTATAACATAATTATAATCATCACGTCACCCAACAAACTGACATACTGAAATAAAGTACCACAGTTCAATCATATATATATATATATATATATATATATATATATATATATATATATATATATATATATCGCGCACACAAGGCCACAACTATGTGATGGATAGTATATTCCGGTTTTCACACACACACACACACACACACATTTATGCACGGATATATACCCAGTTGTGGTGGTGTTAAGGCCATATTTGTGCACATGAAATAACCCACGTGGATGAACTCGAACCCGCTTAAGATCCTGACGATCGGGATTAAAGTATGGAAGACTTACCGATAGAACTACCATTTCTAACCGGGATCAATTACCTGTCGTGGCGACTAGGATCTGTAGCCAAATGGATAGCTGTACTATGACTCGGGATGGTCCGCACATTGTAACATGATGAAATCAGCGGCTTCGAGAACACACGCGCTTCGCTCCCGCTTCCGGTTTGCGCTGTCTTAATGACAGCTTCTCTCTCGGGATTGGATCTGGATAGTAAGCATGTTGCACCCGAGACTTGGCTGCGACGGCTGCCCAGTGATGTTTACGTCTGCAGATCGAAGCAATGAATCATTGATCATAACTATTATACGACATAGACGATAATATCTGAACGCGTCCGATTTTTTTATCGCGATAAGGGGTCAATGTTCGAATGTGGGACTGTACCGGACTGTTACCGTGTGAGGCCACATGTTAAGAGGCGCCGTGGCGGATGAATTTTGTCGGATCGACCTAGCAGACGACACGATTAACTCGGGGACAGTATGTCCAAAGTCTTGGTCTGGTCGAAGAAAGGCGCGCGATAATAAGAGATAAGAATTCTATTATCGGCCATCGTGTTAATTAACCTTCGCTAGTGATGTCAGTTAGTGCGTTTACAGACTGATTGTTCTTAATAGACTGATTGTTGTGTTGCAAGGAGAGACTCGTTATAGTCGTTTTCGAATAGCAACAACAGCAACACAAATCCAACAAAGACAACTGCTATACAATTTCATAATTGCGAAGTGTCAGTGAAGGAAGAGAAAATTCCAAACCGAATACATTTGACTGCAACATTATCACATTTTTAATCTTATATCAGACAATTAATCTATGAAATGCACCGTTAGGGGGAAAATATGGAAACGTTCTTGTGACAGGTTTGATTATTTTCTTCGTAACTCGCTTCTCAGAAACATAAAGCGGAATTTCGGTAATTTCTCTTTTTACGTTGTATTAAACTACCACGGTGCATTTATATATATATATATATATATATATATATATATAATTAGTATAATCAAACTTGCCGCTTTAAGAAAATGGAAATAAACAAGTAAATAATCAGAAACACAACGTTTTTCAGTATTTAGTAATCCACAAATAAGATAAGGACGGGAGATAAATATGGAAGACATTTTCACTCAATGAAATAATAATCCCCAAAACACCAAAAATAACGAAAATTTATAGAATATTGAAATTCCTATAACATTTTAAAACAAAATAAGATCTTAAAGGCACTCAAGGAATCATCGAATAAGGAAATAATATTGCAAAACTTCTATGAAATAATATACCAGTTTTTAGAATATGAATGGACTATATAAAATAAACCCACAGTTCACTGATATAGATTCAATAATATTATATTAGAAGGCAATAATATTCATATTAGATAAATTAAATCGCAGAACGCCATTCCGAAACATCGAAACAGTTAAGTCTTCGAACGACATGTCTGCCCCGAAAAAATAAATTGCATTTCAACTATAGTATGGTAAGCCTGTTTTGAGATTATACATCCGTTTGTAGAATACAAGTGGCTTATTCTCGCACACGCGCTGCACGTGAAACAGGTTCATTGTTACTTGTCTGCTCTAAAAAGAGTTGATAATACTTCCCAAATAGCTTTTTATGAGCTTCATCTAAAATTTATGTTGATAAACGTTGTTTAATTATGTAGTCCAATTCCTCGGCCTATACTCAGTGCAGAGTGGAGGAAGAAAAAACCTCCACAACACAACAAGGAATTACATAAAAAATATACGAATTTGCAACACTTCAAATCGATCTTTGGTGGCTGATACAATTTTCAAGTGATACCAATAACAATGACTTTTATCATTCGATTAGTTGCCCTATAACCTGTATCTCGTTCATTAGACTGATATGATTTTGTTTGTTAAAAATATTTGGTTGTTGTTGAAATTCGGCACAGTCAATTTGGTTGATTAGTGATTACCTTTGTTTTCGACTGGCTGCAATGTGACTGATTAATTGGGCAGTAGAATATACACGCATGCGCAATGCCCGGGCGGAACAAGTAGCGACGTCACAAACGACCAAACATGGCATCTGAGAATATTGACATGTAGACTGTGCAACATAAATACATATTGATGATGCCATAATAGAGATGAAATCAGCTATAACCAGGGCGGAAATTAAAGGACACGTCCAATATTGATAAGAATGCCAAAAATAGATCCTGACTGCTTTAAAATCCTTGCTACCTGCGGACATTAACGCTCGCTCCTGTGTAGGACTACTTTGGTCTACTGGCGATACAACTAAAGGTTTAGAATAATACACTAATTTTTTGTCTAATGAGTAAACACCATAGTTCTAATAGTAGTCCTAAATAATAACATATTCACTGCCGTTTATGACTCGTTTGTCAGAATTTGTTATAAACAGACAAATAAACAAACAAACAAACACACATGAATGTCTGTTTGCTTCTATATATATATATATATATATATATATATGTGTGTGTGTGTGTGTGGGGGGTGTATATATATATATATATATATATATATATATATGCGTGTGTGGGGGGAGGTGGGGCGGGTGGGTGTTTAAGATGAAAATATAAACAACTGCTATTAAAACAAAAACGTGTTTATAAGATACAATATTTAGTTTGGTGTACTACTTGACCTAAATTACAAATACAACATTTTACGAATACACACAACATCAAAGCCTTAATAAAACTCTCATATTTCTAACTGTCCCCTAGATAACCTTTTAAATCTACAGTTAATCAAAACTTTAGGCAGTCAATATAGATAAAAGTACTCAGATAATGTATGAGTGTCTTCTAATTTGTAATAGTTTTGACTAGTTGTGTTTGTGTGTGTGTGTGTGTGTGTGTGTTAAAAATATGATTAAGGTGCGGGTACAGGTATTTTTGTATAACCTGACCTTTTAGCTTATCACTTCATACGCTGCTACTATGATGAATCCTCATGAAGCTGTAAAGATGGTCTAGATAGTGATTATATGTGTCAGTGTCCTATCACACAATGATAACACACGCACGCAAGCACGCACACACGCACGCACGCCAGACAAAAGAACTGGGTTCAAGTACAGTGATATTTGAGTACTTAATAAAATAGGTATACCATTTACTTGTACTTGGAGTTCTTTTTATTAAAACATTTCGTGTTAAAGCTTAAAAAATCATTTACTTGATATTAAAAAAATACAAACTACTCTATTCTACGAAACGCGTTATCCATAAATAATGATAGTCTGTAGGAGTTAGCGTTATAGATTTATCCGTCATGTTACTGATGTGCGAATGATTGAGGTTAGGAAATATTACCCACTGAGTTCATACCAATAGAAATAACTTAGTCGATCTGTAGTCCAAATCACAGGCTCCATCCGTACTGGCTCCCTGCAACTTAACCCATTTAGCTCGCCTTTTGAACCATACACGTAGACGACTGTACAAAGAGTTTATAACAAATAAGACGATACGCCTATGATTTATGCCTTTAGAAGCAACGATGTTCACCAAGTACGCGAACGACGAGAACTTCTTTCTCTTCTGACGGGCTCTCGTCTTTCGACCCGTTCTCGCGATTCTTCGTCTGATTCGGGTTTCACTTCGGCGGCTTCTTCTACCGGAAGAGGCCGCCGACAGATGGCCTGCCCGAAGCAGCGTTCCTCGACGCAGGTCGGACAGCAGAACCAGCCGCAGGGACATTGGACGTGGTCGTCACATAGTATCGCCACGTGAGGCCGTTCCACCGGGAGCGGCATCAGGAGTGCCTCGTTGCAGAACGACGTGACGTTCGTGTCTGCCTGGAACATGGTCTCCTCCAGCTGAGGACTTGGTGTTGGCGAGTGCCGTTTGAGGGCGACCGATCGGACACCGGTCCAGAAAATCCTGTACGACTGTACAACGGTGGCACTGGAAGAATGTAAATAAACGACTTTGGTTAGGAGCTGCGCATTTATTTATAAGGTAATATGTATTTAGGAATGGGGATGTAGTTAGAATGGTGTGGCTGAGCTTATTGGAACTGTCTTTGATGAGGAAGTGTTATTTTTTAGATAAGGATATGTTAAACATTTATATTAGAAAAAACAGATTTATTATTATTATTATTATTATTATTATCATCATCAGCATCACCATCATGGTCATCATCATCATCATCATCATCATCACCATCATCATCACCACAGCCATCATAATAATCATCATCATCATCATATTAATAATAATTTTATTTCTATCTGGCCTGACTATTAGCATACCATGAGATTTATGGCTGCCCGAACTCCACCTCCAAACCCTACTTGTATAATGGTTATCAATCAGTAATATTCATATTTTACTGAAATTACCACCGTAAATAAATCCTTACACGAACACGACGTCTCCTACGTCAGTATCGGGAGCCAACCACGTCATGCGATATCGTGTCTTTGAGACTTGGTATGTACGGTAATGTGATACGGCTTTCTAAAAGAAACAAACGATTATTGAATGAAACACGCATCTTGACGGACAGACAGCCTATGACCTGTTCAAAAGATTTAAAAGTAAAGGTAGCATTTCGATCGTTAACTCAAATTGGAAGGAAGTTGTAAACTTGTGTTAAAAATCAGTAGTTTGATTATGCTGTAGTAAATTAGTAAATTAATCTCTGATTAATTGGACTGCGTAAAACCTTGAATTGAACAGGCCTTTCATATAAATCGATGTTGATTAACGAAATTTTACTATACATATCCCCACCCCCCCCACCCAACACACACACACACACACACACACACACAGAAATACTCAGCGCTTGCTTACGTCGTCGCACATAATCTTCGTTCCTTTGTGAGCATTTACGAATGTGCCGACGGGTTTGTCATCCGAAACGGTTCTAGCTTCTAAAATAAAGCCCTGCGCCAGAACGGATGGCTCGGAAGTGTGAAGCACCACTGAAAGAAACCATACGTTGTGTGAATCTATAGCCGCATCCCTAAACTGTGTATAAATGGTGATGGTGATACGGTCGTGTACAAAAAGCCGTCATCGGCAACCGACGACTGAATCGATTAGGTCTAACACGGTAAAAATCAGCTTACGATCGATCTGTTGGTTTGGCTTGTACGTGTCGATACCGTCGTCGATCGTGATCTGATACGGTGGCGGGTTGGTGCCGTGATCCTGGGCTCTGGACAGATGTCTGGGCATCATCGTCGAACAACTGGAGGTCGGTGCGCTGCTCTGGAAGGCCCAGCTGAATCCGACCGCGGCCGAGATGAGCAAACAACTTAATAACGGAAACTTGGCCATTTCTCCTGAAAGTTTACGAACTGGATTCAAAACGAGCAAAACTCGGAAACATGCCGTACGGATCGAGCGTAAGGAATATAGCGGGGATTTGAAGCGCAGAGATTGCCCGCGCTACTCCCGTAGACCGCTGAAATCAGATCAGTACGGGTAGTCGTCGACTTGCGACTTACCGAACTTACGACTGTTCGACTTTACGACCGGATGTACGCCTTAAAATGATTATAATATCATTATCCGGTATAATATATACGTAAGGTAATTATAACATAGGCCGACTTACGACCAGGTCAACTTACGACCGGTCAAGGTCGTAACCGGTCAAAGTCGTAAGTCGAACGCTATCAGTATAAGCTAAGGCGATGGTGGAAGATTCGTGATTCGATTTCCGAAATTTGACAAAAGACCGACGCCGAGAAAAGGCTGCCACCAGCACACGAGACCTTGTAAGATAATCTTAAAAACTAACGAACTCCGATCGTATACTTACCGCTAGTTAGCTCTCGACGGGTGTGTCTTAAACGATGAACGGATTGGCGAAAAAACTGAACCTAACTTACGGGGACTCCTCTATAAATATATCACAAGTGACTGTTCATCAGTGGACTTCGCGCTCGTTTACTTTGATGTGTGTTTACTGTCCGACGGGCGGTCGAAGACATCACGTTCTTAATGAAAAATAATGGTATGACCAGCCGTTAAATGCGTCGTGTTGTCTTCACACGTAAGACACTCGGATGAGTGGTGTGGGGGTGGTGGGATGTTGCGGTGGTGAGGGATTAACTGACGGAGGTCGGTGTGAATGAGAATATCGCGTACAGTTCCTTAGAAATGCACTCAGAAGATTAACGAATACGTGCTGATATGAGGTATCGTCTTAAACTGTGGTCGAAATTAATGACGCTATAGGATAAATGTTAAATATAATCCCCGAAATGTATATTTGTTTTGGCTATCCGCACTCGCCTTGCACCCGTAACATCGCATCAATACCGACTGCTCACGGGAAGGATGCGGGATCTCATCATCTTCCCCGAACTTGTAATAAAATCCGGCCTACTTAGAGGAAGTTAATCAGCAGGTAGATCCGGAAATATCCCTATCTTCTCGCTATCAACGCATTAAATAGAATTATTTAATGAAAATGTTTGTAATAAATTATAGGAAATATGGAAACATAGATGATCAACTATAAAATATCGTCCATCCTTGAACCCTTCAGTCGGAGCTTTAATTACCTGTACACGTAATCTGAAATTAAGTTAAATAGTTGCTATGACGCAGAATATGTAAACAAGTGATGTAGACATTTTTATTCGGAGTTATAAAATAATATTCACCAACAGAGTTTTAAATTAATATGATTACGATGTACTAGAGTGATCACAAACTAACTTCACCTTAACTTCGTCGCTGCCATGTTTTTTTTCTTTCAAAGATCAGATGATAATAGATAAATAGATCTTCACCACTGTACACGAGATGTGTGTTTACTTCTAATCTGAACCAATATGTAACGGGGATAGGCTAATGATACCACTTAAGAGATAAACGAGTCACATCATACAACAAATATCAATGTTTTATTTATTTATTTGCATATATGCACGTACATAGAAACATACACACACATACACACACACATCTATCTGTTTGTCTGTCTGTCTGTCTATGTATGTATGTATGTGTGTGTGCGTGTGTGT
Organism: Paralvinella palmiformis; assembly: GCA_025642065.1. Classification (NCBI taxonomy): domain Eukaryota; kingdom Metazoa; phylum Annelida; class Polychaeta; order Terebellida; family Alvinellidae; genus Paralvinella; species Paralvinella palmiformis. The sequence continues at coordinate 268,603 of JAODUP010000007.1, read as the reverse complement.
GCGTGTGTGTGTGCGCGTGTGTGTGTGTTTTAGCTGTGTTTAATAAGGCACAGGCACAGAGAATATCGAACCGTGAATTCGGACGTTTTTTCAGGCGACTTCAGTTTGAATTCACGGTTCGAGAGTATCTATGCCTGTGCCTTATTATACACAGCTAAAACACACACACGCACACACACACACACACATACATACACACTCTCTCTCTCTCTCTCTCTCTCTCTCTCTCTCTCACCTCACATAATAACCTATAAACCTATACACTCACTATACACACACTTTTATATCACATAACAACTGGTCTAACCCTATATCAACTCACATTATGACCGACCCACAATTATATAGACGCTATCGCCTCACATAATGACACCCAGATCTTCCTTCACTCAGAAACTGTCAACTCAAACAGTTACCAGACCACTCATACTACATCCGGCCTACTCATCTTATCCATCCTGTCACAGGTCAATACACAGAGAGATAACAATTCCGTTAATTCGAAGCTGAAATAAATAGCTGATAAATATGTATGTATGTATGTTATGTATATATATATATATATATATATATATATATGCATATATGTATGTATGTATGTATTTAATAAAAACTTAAATGTATTATTACAGCTGGATAACTCCTCAAATAATTACTGTGTACTTGTAACAGTACAATACTGACCATAATACTATTGTGACAAATGTTACCCCAACAGTCAATGCCTTAAATATTATACTAATCTGTTATTAGCTTAAAGCTAGATACAATAATAATATTACTTACTAGTTGCCTTGTTGTTTTGCACCTCACTCATCTGATTGAACAACACTGGGATCGTTACGGGAACGGTATGTTTAATTAATCCTAGTCAAAAGCCAGCTACTTACATGATCCGGTAGACTCACCATTAGCTACTGTCTAATTCTGGATAAATCACTCGTCGGTAGGTGATAGTCTTCAACACCTTTCACTAGAGGACAGTACATTCTGCAGCCAAACACCAGATGGCATGAGAAGGGTAACCTAAGAACTAATTACCTAATTTACAATTTGCTTGCGCTGATATTCCAGTCATAAAGTTTCTCAACCATATGTGCATTATATCTTTGCAGAAAATTTCCAACTCAAAGACATTTTATTGCTGTGAGCCATCCTACAGTAAAATAACACATATACTGGGATAACTGTAGAACCTCTATCCTGCAGAAAATACCAAAGGTATATTTCTGCGTAAATATGATAGGAAAAACAGGGATATTTGTATGTTTGTAACAATAGGGTTGTCCTCATACTACAAATAAAAGATCTGACACAGTCCAAACTAACTAACTAACTTCTGCTGGAGTACAATTTTTTCCTAATGTTTTCTATCGTGAATTTTACCGACTACATTTTAAAATATTAAAGCAGCTTATTATATATATATATATATATATATATATATACTATCATACTTGAATAACAAAGCATGAAAATGTATACTAGAGATAATATTCTATCTATTGCCATCAATATAAATAAATAAGTTTAAAATGCCTCTAGACATTGAAATAGCATTGTTCTGATCATCAGGTAAAGACATTTTAATATGGTACTTCAATCTAATCTAATTCAAACTTATAATTTGATAAGAAAGCTAATCTGAATGCTATCTGACACAAAACATTTATGTGAAGTATCTATATAAATGACGAACATCTGAAATAATTATCTTTGTAATCGTCTCGTATCATACGATAGAGGTGGTGTTTGTAGAAATCTTTCAAACCTTTGATATCGAGTTCTAAGATAAGATTAGACAAGATCAGATACTTTATTAACCCATACAGGGAGTTTTTTTCCAGTCTATATATTTATATACATTTTTACACAACAATGAAGTTTATGATGTTAAAATATGATAAATGGTTGAATATTTGGATTGAGTTAGGAACCTAAGCTGCTTAATAATCCATTGTTCGGGCTGATATTGTTCGACGTCTATCTGATCTCATGGTGAGATATTGATTGTGGACTGATTTCCATGAGTGATTAGGTTTAATAAGCTTTATATTGAACAGTTCGTTTCCCTCTTTCTTGTTGACACTTTCAGGCACTGACACATCGAATGATAATATTGAATGATACAACATTCTGAATAATAGGAGAATCGAAAATATATGAATAGGCGCAGGAAATACAGTCTTTGCTGGTATCTAGAGTATATTGCATCCGTGGCAGTGTCATCGCCGTATTTAATGATAAAATAGTTATCATGCTTTGCAATAAGTACTTTGGTATACAAAATAAAGTCTTGTCGATAAAACAAATCCTTGGGTTGAGCCAATATTGATTACTAGTGTAGATGCGTATTTTCCAGTCAAGTGCACATACTTACTTCTATCAGTGAGGTAGTCAATTATAAATTTGCATAAAATGGCAGACACTTAGACGTAGTAGCTTTTCTACTAGAATATGAGGCTCTACTAAAATCAGTTAATAGGTAAGATAAGTGCTACCAGTAAGGGTACTTTATTAAATATACATTATTATTATTATTATTATTACTACTATTATTATTATTATTAAAGATCTATAGTCATTCAGTTCATATGGATTTAGTTTCTTAGCTACAGAAATGACTTTGCCAGTTTTCCAAGGGAATGGTATGTGGATAGTATAACTTTGGTTGAAAAGTCTGGTATACATGGGTGAGAGTTGATTAGCCAACATTTTAGAATCGTGGGTTGGATGTTATCAGGACCACATGCTTTGTTAGAATTCAAGGAATTAAAATACTTAAAAGTGTTAACTTATTGAATGCGGATATTACCCGAGTCTATCTCGTCTGTACATTGACAAAAATTGCATTCTTTTATTTTGTGCTTAAGTAAAAGCCTCCTAAAAACGACTTGAGCAGGATTAAAGGTAAACTAGTAAAATCTACTTGAGTAAAAACTAAAACTACTTTCTAAAAGTAATTGAATTGTAAGTAGAAGTAAAAGATAAAGTGTATTGTTACACAAAATATGAGAATGAAATACACCGTGCACGAGAATGAACAGAATCCACTGCGTCCAGAGACACGTACTGCCACTTCAAGGTCATTGCGTCCACAGATGTGCAGATGCGCCTCACACGTTGAATTCACCGAACAAAGCCCTTGTTCAACTTTAGCAAAAGGTGATTATCAAAGTTGGTGTCGCCAATGCGATTACGAATTTAATTACGAAGCATCTTAGAAAACAAATGACATTATATACCAAAGTGAGCCTTCAAAAATAGGTTGGCAAAATTATGACTAGTCTTGAATATCAGTCATCATCAGTTGATTGGTACATATAATGGAGTTGGTGATGGAATAGAGAATGCTATATTGTTGTTTGATACACGTGGGGTTATTAGTTCTTCTCTAGATTGGAACAGCATATGAAGCCGACCCGATTACAAAGCTATTTCTAATTACAGCTTATTCCACGATATAAGCAATGGCATACGATCGTAGTGGAGTGTTCATTTAAATGTACGCTGGCCTAGCCCAATGATATAGCACAAACGTTTCTATTGTAACGAGGATCACACGTTAGCAAACATACGAGCTTACGATCACGTTTAATACGGAGATAACAAAATCATCAGAAACGAAATAGGACAAAAAATGACGGTATAATTTAATCCAATGAAATCTAGTAAGGTGGTCAAGTATAGGCGATGTCTATATCCTGATATTAGAAAGTAAATAGGTTAAATATACTACAGTGAAACGGATTTGGCATTAACAACGTCTGATTCATTGCCTGAAGTAGTTTTTACACACCTGAAAGTTATCTAGTTATATTTACGGGTAATCGATTTTAAAACCTAATTGGAGCAGCCAAGTAGAGTATCGGGATTACTGAAGATGTATTATCTTTCTTGCGGTATTAATATTCTCCGTTTTGAGCCAGGAGATTGTCGTGAATATTATTTACCGCGAATATAATTAGAACATCGGTACAGTGATGGCGTTTTATTTATAATTACATTCACTGGATAGATAGCGATGTCGTGTCATTAATATTCTACGTTTGTGAACAAATATTTAGCCCAGGTACAAAATGAAATATCAAAAGAATCTATTTGTTACCATAGCAGGCCTTTTCAATAGATATGCACCAACAAAAAGGTTCGCAACACAAGTGATATTTAGAAAGAGAACTTAGAAATAAGTGAAGAGAAGGGCACAGCACACAGGCCAATACCTACACCATAGTGGGATCGTCCTGTATTTTTATAAGGTGAATATTCCAGCCTAAAGAACATAATATGGCTTATGTAAAATGACGTCTTCCATCACTGAAACGTTTCAAGAAAAACGAAGCTAGTTCTCTACACCTCAGTTACAGACAGAGCGACTACCTTTAGACGATGATCCATCTGGTAACAGCGGGACAATGTCGTCCGATTTGTTTTGTTACCAGTTAGTCCACGGAGAAGCCCAAATAACTTTAATGAATGGTGGTTTTATTCTTTTCGATGAAAACCAACGATCTCCGGGGTTTGACCTACTTTACAGTTGTGAACTTCGTTTCCTTCTTCTGACGGAGAAAAAATGGAATATTCAGGCCAGCGTTCCTCAATTATGAGGCCTTTATCGTCCCACACTAAGCAGTCAGCTCGACTTTTATAACTAAAGTAGGTATGAGATTTGAGTACAAGAGAAGATAATACGTGGAATTTGTATCTCAGCTCGATGAATTAGTTTGTATTAATGTAAAGCGAGGTTTGCTATAGTTAGTAGGTTTAAAAGCCGTTCTCTTTCGTTTTTTTATTCTGTACAACCATGAATTGCTGCTGCAGATTTACTTAGATAATATTACTGTTATTAATAATACCATTCGAGCCGTGATGGTGCAGTGTTAGTTAGAGCGTAGCCGAAGGGTCACGGGTTCGAAATCCCAGAGCTACAATGCCGTCATGAGGGGACTGGCTCAGTCGGCTAGAAATGAGAACGCGACGGGGGACAAGATGGCTATACATATGTTTGAGTAACGCTTTGTACCTATAATAGCAGCATGCGTTGTATGCTCCCTTGGGAGTTGAGGTATTTTCTGTATTGAAACAGGTCTGAGTCAGGGATAATAATATTGTAAAGCGCATTAGAGCAGCTATCTAGCTGGATAGGACGCTATATAAATGTTACGTATTATTATTATGAATCAAAACGGCGTGTAAATTATCCAACGTAAGTAAAATATATCAACCTGATTGATAATATGAAAGTACCACGATACATTATCTGGAAGGTTTCTGCCGTCAAACAATACGACAATTAGTGCTATCCGTATTCCTTAATTTAAGAAAGTGATATATTAAGATTGTGTTGAAATGTATTGACAAAGGTGCCACTTTCCTACTGATGATTTTTCTTAGTTTTGAAATGTTAAACAAAATTAAGTAGCTTGGGTTTTGAACCTTGATTGACCAAATTTATAATGCAGAGTGTCATCAATACCAAAGTAATTATTTCTCCTTTCATCAGATATAATTAACTGGCTGATATAGAAATAAGACGTCCGTTATCGAATTAAATATCATTAAATATCATATATTCTGCAAAACATTTATTTCTATGCATGTATGCACACACACACGCACACACACACACACATATATATATATATATATATGTGTTGTGTGTGTGTGTGTGTGTGTGTGTGTGTGTGTGTGTGTGTGTGTGTGTGTGTGTGTGTGTGTGTGTGTGTGTGTGTGTGAGCACACATAGCTTAGCGTATTCATTAAAGTATGTAGATATATTAGTTCATGCTACTCTAACCAACGTTTTGTTTTACTCTAGAATGTTTTACATTTTGTTCTCAATGAATCACAATTTACAGACATGTTCGAACAAGATGTTTCACCTTTAACTTAATTGCAAAGCTGTGCTATGATTTGGCTCAGTGAGAGTCTGATATTTGGCAGCACAACATCAAATTAGCAATGGAAATATTTTCTTGTACCTTCTTGGTACAAGATATGACCATATTTTATTGACATAGTTAATGAAGTATAAACTCCATTCTGCCTTAAAGTTATAATATTATTTCTCATGTCTTAATGATATATGTAATTCTGTTCAGATGATAGATCCAGGTGAGATGTCAAATCCTGATTTGGTCGATGTTGTAATCGTACCGCATTTATCACGGTTATGATCGACCAATCTTGTTCTTTCAGGATGATGATGATTGATGTTTTACGGCCACCTTTGTGCACAAGGTAGGCTAAATGGGCCGAGCGACTTCCAAAGGTAATGAGACGAAGTGAAAGACGAAACAAAAGATATGCCCACGCAGGGATTCGAACACGGGTGGTAGTGATCTGTGGTCCAGCACGCTACCGCTAGACCACGGAGGCGCCCATTATTCTTTCAGGAGACTGATTTTGTAGATTGATAAACAGTATGTAATCAATTATTATATTTACTAATGTAAGCCATGTTAGTGGCGTTAACTTATATAATGGTCACACGCATTTTCCATTGTCTTTTATTTTCAAATGTTTGTTTAGTTATATAATCGAATGTTTAATTATTGCAGTAATAGTCTTACAATTCCAGTTTTCAAATTTTATATGAATCATAAATATAAAAAGGATACATATTCATCTATTTAATTCCTGTTAAGTTGTACATTAAATGTTATGAAGAAGTCAAGCCTTGATATATTCACAAGGAAACCATAACAGGCTTATAAATATATTGCCGGAACACCAGGCGTTGCTCAGGAAATAAAGAAACATACCCACAAAACTTAATGAGCCTTCTTGAACTGCATAGTGGTTACTTTTTATACTGTGAATGTACACTGATGACACAGCACTGTAAATAATTGACCTGCCACTGGTGTAAGTTCAAATGTGGATCCGAGAGAGAATAATTAATGCAGAACTTTATGTAGGTAGAAATTGAAAAATTGAAGTAATATCTAGAACGTTCTAGAATTTTCTAGAACCTATCGAAAATAATATTGCACAATCTGTAGTTGTAGCTTCAGTAAAGGAAGTCTTTCAAACCGGAATCTAGTTAGTAAATCGGTATTCCGCAATGCGTATTGTATAGTAAACAATAATAGAAGTCAGTACACTATTTAATGCCCCCAAGGGGTCCTTTTATTTAATTCAGACATAAGAGCATGGCTATTTAATGCTCCTCTATGGCCCTGTTGCGAACTGAATCCTGTTTGGCAATCCAATGTGCCCATGACATTCATCATCAAAAGTTACCCTACCGAACATCCACATAGATGTTTAGAGTGTTCCATGTTGATTTGGGTCGAGAACTGACAGACAAAAAACAAACATACATTCACAAATGTGTATATTAGACAAAAATACTTTTTTTGTGTTAAGAAATACTGAAACTGGTTTGATCTGCTTAATCATGCCGGTAAAAAACTAATAATACTATACCCATTTAACATTCTGATAGACTTATTAAAGTTAATTTTAAATATTTTTTTCATGGCTTTGCAACAGATTTATTAATGGGTAGGAATTGTATAGGTTAATGTGTGGTAAGAATGTTTTTCAAATATTTGAACTTAACACAGCATATAGAGAGCACTATAGGTTATTTTATTAATATCTGACAGGTTTATATGATAGGGAATATTTGTACAGGAGAAATAAATGAGCAACAAATGATTATATATTCTATGCATTCGTAATTGTGTAGACTGTGCCGTAGAAACAGATTATTTATGAAACTCTGTTTGTAATTGTAGGGTGAGAGACTTTCTTCGCGTCTGCCGGCAAGTTGCATTATAAATTTACTACTACATGAAAGAGTTGAAGAACGATGTGCAAAGTCTAGACATTGACAACATTGAAGTAGTGATGTATGTGCCAAAAGTTGATGAATATAATCTAATTTTGAGACAGATAAAAGGAATTCTTTACGCACCGACATAAAAGACAAAGCCATTCCAAAATGTCGAGAAATTGCCCAGTATACCAGCAATATATAAATTGAGTAACAATGTGCTGATGAAATAAAGGTTAGTCTTTAGAAACGTATTAGAACTATGAACATTGTTAAAGTTTCCGAAATATAATTTATTTCGTGATGTCTAATTAACCACTATGTGCCATTGATGTGAAATAAATATAGCGAATTTGCAAATCTAAACATAAAAGTAATTTTTTTCGTTTACTTGTGTGTGTTTCGGGGTGGGTGGGTGTTTTTGTAGTGGCTCAAGAGTTACATCTTCCCATTAGAATGTGTGATATCACCAGTCACTAAGTCTATGTGTCAAAAAGCTAAAACAATACAATTCCTTACTAAGTCCGAATTGTATTAGTGTAGAATGACCAGTATGGATTATGTTCATTGTGAAAATACATACCTAATTTGCTTACACAATAACAAATTTGTAAAACAATATCGCTGTTTTACGGCTACTATGATAGAATAACTAAGCTGAACGACCTTGAAAGGGAATGAGGCGAAGTGAAAGATGAAACACCCTTCAGGTTTAACCACAACGAGATTTGAACCCGGCTAGCAAAACTCTGTGGGTTTAGGCCATGTAGACAAATTAGGTAAATACTTATTAACCGGTCCATGTAATTGAAGCGTAGCTTCAAAGTGAAAATAATTTGTGTACTAAAGGATACTAAATGTTTAGCAAAGGTCTTACTATGTCTCAATAGTACACACACGCACACATACATATAGACACAAGTTTGAAAATAGAGCATGGCGAATGGCTTTAATTGTTCAATTTGACACCTCTACCCGCCATGTTAGATGCAAATGGCATGCGGAAACCTATGATTTGATCTGATCTTACATTTCTGAGTGCTACATCTGGAAACAAAATAAAACTAAATGGATCATATTCATTATACTTTGCATTAAAAAAATCGTATTTAATTTTATAAAGTTACTGCTAAACTCTCAGTTTTACCATTAAAACATATGCCATATAATGCTTTCTACATCAGTCTTTTACAACGTGAAAATATAAAAGATGTTCCGCGAATGTTTTCTTTCTAATTGAAACATATTTTATTGCATGTAAACACTATGTTACAGAATGCCTGTAAATCCATTTTATCTAGCCAAGCGTATTTCAATTTATTCTTACAATGTTTGTCTGTTATCTTTATATCCGGTCATCTGTCCACAGACTTGAAACTATCTATTAAATGTATGCCTACGAATGATAGCGAGTTAAGCGAAAACTACGAATTCTGTTTGCTTTACGTAATCAACACAGAGTAATTTACAGAGGGTGAAGTTAACAGATAGGTAAGGTGAGGTGTTCTTCGTAAGTCTTTATCTTCGCTGAATGCGGTGTACCAGAGGGCTGGAGATTAATGGCTCCACAAATCGTAGGAAAACCATGAAGATTTTCCCAGTAAGTGACAAAAGGTAAAACCATAGAAACTTTCAACTCTAAATCGGTGTTAATCGGATGGACACACGGACACACAACACACAGGGATGTCATATTGACAGACAAGTAATACTGAGCCATCGCATCAGACATCAACACACAAACATGGAGACCGGAGCGCAGCAGCCGAAACATTCATAATTCTATTATTCAAATACCATAAATTAACTTTACACCAGCTTTACGTATGATTCCATCATAGTTATTATATTAGCTGTAATCTAATTAATTTCAAAACAACTGTTAAGCTGAAAGTGGGTGTTATCGTAATGTTATCTTATATCGGTAAGATGAAATTAAGGCATTTGTTGGATTCCAGCCAGTATTTTTCCACGTGTATCAAACAGGGGGAAAACAACACTGGAGTTGAAATCACATGGAACGACATTGAAACCCTATATCCAAATAAACTCGATGTGGAAATCGTGTAGCATTCCTGACATACTTCCACAAATGTGGATACAGTATGCTGTGACTAGGACTAGCTGAGTTCTTGTAAAGATGTTGATCATTATAATTCAGATATATCTGCTGATTTTATTTATGGAAGTATTTATAATATTCAAAAGGTTGCGGTGGAGCGTCAAAAAATAATTTTAAGCTAAAAGTGGTTATTAGTAAGAATATAAATAATGGGTACCTTTTTTGTTTTCATTTAAATCTGTTACGGAAGAGCATTAGAGCTAAAGATGGTGAGTGGCACTTTGATAAAATTTCAAAACAGATATACAATGAAACAGTGTTAATCTACCTTAAAGGTGACAGGAAAAGAAATTTCACATTTTGAAGTAAATATAACGTAACAAACAATTATTTTATTCCCTATCAGATGAACTACCACACTCAAAACAATTCTAACCACCAGCTATCATATTTTATTAACATGTTCCTTAAATCCTTAATTTCCGAACTTTCATGAGCCATTGCTCGTGTGTACTACACTCGCTAGGGATTATAGTGTGACGTCATCTTTGCCAAACATCACGTAGTGCAACAGCTTGTTTACATACGTTCTGACCATTTGACAGGCAAAATGTCAGATTCCGACGAAAGATTTGACGTTTTCAGGGATATCAAGCCCTACAACTTTGAACCACTCGCGAAAAAGGTCACAGACAGTATTAATTGTCAGGAATTAGCTGCAGCAAGTGCAGACATGTGCCGCCGACACCCGGCCCCAGTCCACAACAAGAGTTGGATTGGCGTGTATTTGTTTGTGTTGGTATAAGCTTAATGGATAAATTAACACACTGGGCCTGAATGCGAATATTTCCCTCTTCGTATCACATTACGTCTTTAAAATAAAGTGATATTTGCCAGTACACGGGAGTCCAGTGGATGCATGGGGCGCTCTCATATGTGGCCTATACGGGAACACCTACTAGATTAGTTTAACAGTTTAGTAGTGTCTACAATACGCAGCCATAAGAAGCTTTGAGTAGGCCTAAGTAAATATTATTATTTTTGGCGATTAAGTGAAATTTTACTTTATTCACGAATGCGTGAACTGGTAAATGTCCAATAGTTTGCTCCCAAGATTATCCTCTCTCATACATACCCGTTTTCTATTCAGTTTCTCCATCAAAACTGTTGATTCGTTTGGGCTTAGCATTACCCAGTTTGTCGAATATGGTTGGAATGGCATCTTCTGTGAGCCAAATACTCTTCATGTCATACACAACTGATCGTGCCATAGACGGCGAAATAACGAACATACGTTCCTCGAAGTGGTAAGTCGGCAAGTTGGTTTCCACTGCACTATGTTCATGTTTCGCAGCCAATTGCGCAAATGAGTCTTGTTTGTGGGGAATTAATGCATACCCCATCCACTGGCAGACCCATTTTCACAATTATATGCGACACAATATAGAACACGTAACAGAGGTTAAAAAAGACCACGGCGAGTGTTTAGCGTCTATGTTTGTCAAACATGACGTTACATTCCGAAGTTTTCCAAAGATTCTCGATTAAAGCTGTGAGATGTTAGATGCTAGCAAAGCAAGTTTTAAAACCACTGTAACGTTATTTCTAGGGAAAAATTATATCTCTGCCTCAAATGGATTTTAATAAATAACACTGACATTTTGATTTATTTGGGAAACCTTTTTCTGTGGCCTTTAATGCAGATCACAATGTTCTATATATGACCAACTTGTTTACAGCTAAAATTGTTAACAACGTGCCCATATTGTTATATTAAATGTAATTATAGAACACACACACAAACACATACACACACACACAAAAATATATTACAATCTTATGTAACATTTTCTATTCCAGATATTGGATTATACTGAAACAACACCTAATAATTATGTTATGAAATGTATATTAAAATTAACGTTCTAGTGGTATCAAGAGTATCTATTTGGTGAAAAAATATTCAAAGCAAATATAATAACCAGATAACTATAATTTCCAGTTTCTTCTACATTTGGTACATTGCTGAAAAAAATACACAAGGCTACATTGTTGAAAAAAAATATAGGCTAGACAGCTACAATTAGTTATCACGTATGGGTACAAGGGATTTAAGACCATATCAGATGCAAAATAAACAACACTCACTGTAAATAACTTCTAACTATTTAATTGTTTTAAATGTATTTACAATTCGGATTGTGTAATCCATGTATGTGCGCGCGCGCACACAATACAGTATGTTTGAATTGCTTCATGTATTTTAATTTGAAATAAAACTAGAAGTTGTAAGAATAATTTGGAACTGGCTGCCTTAAAATTATGATTCTTTGGGTCCCAATTAAATAGTCTTTAATAGTAGAAACTTTAGTCTTTAAAAACATAATAAAATTGATGGATTCCATATATATATATATATATATATATATATATATATATATTGTTTTAAAATAATATTTGTTGTTTAAAATAACATCTTATAATCACATGACTGATTAATATTTCCTATACTACATCCTGTATAATACGTACTAAATGATCTATAAGCACATACAAGTTTATGTACATATACTTCATTAGATTTGTTATTATATAATTCGCTGAAAATATACATTCTAACTAACGGAGACTAGATCTAAAGGTGGCTGAATGTCATAACGTACCAAAATAGTATTTTTAGTTATTCATCATCATGTTAGCCTAAAATAAAAGAAATAACAACATTACCAATAAAAACATCGTGTAATATTACATTTTATCTAGTGGATGAAAGTTATATGCCATAGAAACACATATGCATCTTCAAATTAACGAAACTTATAATAAATAAAACTTATCTTCTGGTTCAGATGCATCCACGTTTCCATTTCCGGTAGTTGGATTTAGCCAATCAGATAATTCCAAGTAGTAATTGCGATTTCATTTTAATAATTATTATGCACAGTTTTGACCAAAAAAAGAACGACTTATAATAATTGTCAATCAATTACATGTAATATTAAAAAATAATTATAACCTGTTTTAGCTAGCACGACTTTAATATAGGACCCACTTGTAACATGTTTTTTTATCAGCTGCAGATTGAGACAGTCGTTTGCTTCGTGATTCGTGACCGAAAGATGTTGCCTGTTCATGTTTGTTGTTACGCGGTTGACACGGTAATGTTATTTCATATATCTATACACATATATTCCATATATGTATACCTTATAGGCGTAACCGGGAAGCCTTGATTTACTATTTTGTTAGGAAATTACCATACTTATGATACTATTTATGCAGATATTAAATTATAGATCTATCATTTGTCATGTTACATGTATTGTATGAAGTAGACTAGACTATCTTAGTATCTAGACTCCCTAGAATCTAGATGAGTAGATCTATACTATTTCATTTGTAAATTTATTCATACTCAATCAGTCACTGATCAATATAGTAAACCTCTGTTCGACGTTAATCATGTTAAACTCTTAAATGTATTATAAATAAACGTCGACTGACAATGGCACGGTTAGACCTCTACACTTACACTAGTATTAGTTTAGTAGTTAGTCTACAGCCTGTAGTGGCACTGTTAATGTTAGTATAGTTTGTCCAGACGACTAGACGATAGATCTACCAGATTATAGATAACTATTAACTGTATCACGTCATCTGGTTTTGGACCTGGTCACAGATTAAAACTCTTTTGAATTCAATTCAAATTGTTTCTTAAAATCTGTCAACATTTATAATACATCATTTTAATGAAAGCTAACGCATATACTGATATAGAACGTTGAAAAGGAGGATGCCTAAAGCATTGCTTAGCCTTATATAATGCATCCCCCCTTAAATAATAGGACTGACGAGAAAGACCTATGTTCCTGCATACTCGCCCCAACCTTTCATAAGGACAAGTCAGAATTAGATAGCCTGTAATTATAAATAAGTACACAGCTAACCGCAAATTTAATTCAACCGTTTCCCCACTTTTTCTCGACAAAAGTTGTTAACTTTTTACCTGGATGGCATTTTGAAATGAATGCCACGCTATGGAATATTCGTTTTATTGATACCACATTACTTACATAGCCTCAGGGCGCCTCCGTGGTCTATCGGTAGCGTGTTGGACTACAGATCACTACCACCCGTGTTCGAATCTCGGCGCGGGCATATCTGAAGGTTGTTTCGTCTTTGGAGGTCGCTCGGCCCATTTAGCCTACCATGTGCACAAAAGTGGCTGTAAAACGTCAATCAATCAATCATCATCACTCACATAGCCCCATAAGGCCTCAAGCAGGTGTTTAGAGAACGAATTAGCAACTGAGTGAAATGCTGTTATCGACGTGACCTCAACATTTGACCTATCATATTTTGATGTAAACATGGATAAATTTTGAAGCTGAGAAAGCTGAAAATCTAGTCAAGATGTTAATCAAGAAGCGGAGGTTGTTCCAGCAGCAGATGATGTTCTGGCTAGACAGATAGGAGGCAATGATATTGATCAGACAGAAAATGCTGTAGTTGCAATGGTTGGGAAAGTGTCTGAGGAGGAAGTGGTGAAAAAGCTTGATCAGTTTCAAAGTGAATTTATGAACTTGTCGAATGAATTTTACAAGCAAAAGTGATTAAATTGATATTAATTAAATTGTGATTCAAAAGTGATTGTTCTCATTTGCAGCAACATTTATACCTTTTTCAGGAAATTATATAAAATAAAACCCAAACATTTTTATTGTTAAAAGAAAATAGTAGAATAAACTCTGAAATGCTCCTATATGGCTTCTTTGAGGGCTAAATTAAAAAAAGTTGGTGCTTGGCCATAATAATTATAAAATATACCTGATATCATAGATACAGGGAAATAATCGGCTGGCAGATTTGATGGCAGGAAGGAAAAAAGTCAGGAGTTCACATAGACACCAGTTAATGTTCCTGGTTCTTCTCGTATTTTCTTTGATGATCGCTTTTTTCAAAACAATTGGAATCATTTTCATCTTGTAACTGTTCTTCTGGCTCAAACTAATATGGTTGTGTGTCATTCATGGTATAATTTTAACAACTGCATTTTGTTCTAGAATCATTCCTGGATAACAGTTGTTTACATGCTTTTGTATGGGCTCTACAGGCTTCCGGTCAAACTGCTGGGTTCAAGTGACATCAATATTCAGGAACTTCCTGTCTCTGTCTAGTTTAAAAATGGTGGCCCCCACAGGCCATTAAAAATCTATTAATCAACAAAGCTGTATTACTATTAGTCCTGAAAATGTAAAATGAAGGTGGACTGTTCTTCTGCTAAAACCTTAAAGTAATAAAACAGGTTTAGATCTAACTGGAAGTTGACACTATAAATAGTTTTATAATTACTGATTGGCATAGACTGATCGTTCTATTGTATTTAATCTTAGTATTGGATTTTGAGACTCTGGTAAATTTGATATTTTTTGTAATGACTGATGTATAGATAGATTAATTTAATGTAAAGATGCTTTTTATATTGTATTAATATAGTTCTGACACAATATATATATATATGAACATGTCTACAGATTGATTTATTAGGTGTGTATTAAGAGAAACAAAGAGCAATTTTTTCTAACCTGGTATTATTAAAACTGGTAGGCTATATGTTATTTTAGTTAATAAATTAATATTATAGGTAGCTGAATGCATATTGCAAGTATATGTTATTGTATTATATCTGATATAAGCTCAATGTTTGTACATGTCCTGGAGTTTCATTTTTCATTAAAATGATGTTATATCATATATTCATACCGTGATTGGTTTATATATTTCCAGAAAAATTGGGTATGATGATAATTATCAGAAAGTTCTAGGAATAATCAGAAAATATCGGGAATGTAAACGCCCAGTGCTCCAATAATTATCTGGATGTCGTGAATCTTGGCACTGGATTTTATTAATTCTGACTCATGCAGCATCTGTGGAATGTATATTCATTTATCATAGCTTCATTGCTCCAACAGCAACGTGATCAAAGCACTGCACTGCACATGTTAAGATGTGAATCTGGCTTGTGTGTTGTTTCCATAGATATTTGACTCTCAGTCATGTGTGACCAGTGCCAAGACTGAATAAAGTAGTCACTCTGATGGAAATTATTGTTAGTTTGTACATAATTATCTGGGGTGTCGGATAGATTAGTATTGTGGCTGTTATGTCATTTAATGAACAGATAACTATGTTAGTTGCCTGTTGTTACCATTAAATGTATCATTCCATAATCAATGTTGAATGATGAACTCCCTGATTGAAGATGATTAATCCACTCTCTATGGTGGAGCATATTTTCCGTTTGATCCATGTGCCCGTCTTTGGCCTGAACAGGCTGGTGTATTTTGATTAAATGGTATCTACCGGAATATATTGGTGTGCAAGACTCAGGTAATTTGGGGGTTATCATTAAACATGGACACAGGAAAGGTCACTATTATATCTATCTGCAATTTTTGACACCATCAATTATTCTGTTCTTTTAGATTCCCTCTCTGTTTGGAATGGCATATTGCGCACAGCCCTCACATGGAACCGCTCAGGTTTCAATCAATAAAAATAAGAAACAGCACCTTCGTTTTTGCAATGTTCCTTAAGGCTCTAGTCTTGTACTGCTGCCATTGACACCTAAGTATACATATCTTTATCTAGAGCAGACACTGAACTTTCCCTTAAACAGCTAGCTGACTGTCTTAGTGATATCTCTGGCTGGATGACAAACATTAGACTTGGGCTCGATTAGTCAATGCCAACAAAACAGGTCCCTATGCCCATCCTTAATCATAGTATCACACCATCAGCCACTTAATGTAATATTGGTGTTACATTTGATAGCGATTTTAATTTCAGACATGTTGCAGCCGCTTCTAGTTCTGCCATATTTGTGACGGACCTTCGCTGTATTTGTCGCTATATTTCTGTTTCAGAGTAGGCTTGATTGCTGCAACTCTTTTCTTTATAACATCATATCTAAGGATATTCTAAAACTTTAGCTAGGGTTGTCACATGGTCTGCTTGGTTTTCCCATTCTGTCCCACTCCTGAAATATCTTCACTGGCTCCTTGTTAAATCTCGCACCATTTTCAAACTCTGCACCATTGCCTATCAAACTCTTTCTTCTGGGGTCAGTCTTCATATCTATTTTCCATGCTTTCCTAGCACCCAAGCATAAGAGAGCTCAGTTCAACTTCAACTGGTTTTCACTTGTTGTCTGTTCCCAGGGTTAAAACTCATCCTAGGATTCATGGTTTTTCAGTTGCTGTTCATTGGATGGATTTTAAAATTAAACTTTTAGCTGAATGTAAATTGATTTTGGAAATATTATTTTTACTTGTACCAAGGACCCAAATATACATGTATCACCTGTATATTATTAAATGAAAAATGTTATTACATTAGAGTATTAACACCCTTGACATTTACATATGGTAAACACTGCACAAATGGCTGATTCAGAAAATAAAACAGTTCACTTTCAATACAAGATATCATGCATAAATACCAATGTTACAGTAATTCACATCGTCATGTCAGATGGCAAAGGTTCTACAAAAAAGAAGTTTGAACTAGACAGGCCGGATCATGACAGCCATGCAAATCGTGCTGAATGTTACTTAGTTTAGTGGCAAATATCTATTGGATGAAGTCTATGCCATTCCTATTAATTGTCAAATTATGATCTGGAGATCACACACCATTAATGGACTATAAATCAAATCCTTATATAGCTGGTAAATAGCCTAAATAAATCTTGTGACTCACTGCTGAATATGTGTCATGCAGATAAATCTGATGATGGATGTATGAAATCAGTGATTACTGACACTCTGTTTGAAATGTATAACTGAGAGTGTGTCACTTTCAGTTGAGCACTCCAAATGTCAGAGTCATAGTCTGAATTGTGTTGTGTGTGGAAAATGAGTGCATTCATTTCCTGCATTACCATGTATCAATAAGGCCATGAGTATTAATCTGGTGTAAAAAATGGGACTGGTGGGGGATTTCCGTCTTTTTTTCACAGTTCATATCTTGGTCATCAACAACAACAAGAAACTGGAATGTTAACAAACATGAGTGCTAACTATTTTTTATATGGTTAGTGTGATTGGGTGAATTTCACATGTTTTGATTCTCACCAATGAAACAACACTCGTCCATCATATCAGTTGAATTCAGTCAAGTTAACCAAGGAGAAATGTGCTTGGTAACATGTGGTACAAGTCCTTGAACTGAACATACAATAAATAATATTTAAACCGGTATGTTATTGATTTATTGTGCACCATATTATAAGATTCATGTATGCTGAACTTTTAAAGATTTTAATAAGCTACTAATACTATGTCATATATTAGTTGAGAATACTGAAAGTGCCTTAGGCATGGCTTTGGCAGGTTGTTACTAACACTGTTTATTAATGTTATTTGACATCATATAAAAACAGTTTTTTTTACAAAGAATTGTAGAATAATTTGACTGTTATTGTAAAATTCACAATTATATAAATTCAACAGATTTAATAATGCCTGTTCACTGAAACACAGTGTTAGTAATACTACATAATGTTAATATATTTAATATAGTTATTTGTTTTAAATTTATCACATAATATTAATCTATAATGCTGGCTGAGCTATCTAATGTTGGCTGAGGTGTTTTCCTAATATCAATAGTATGACAGTAATATGGGATATTATGAGACCTGTCACTTGGGTATGATAAACTGGTGTAGCTGCCTTTGGTTCCACATCTGTAGGGGGCCATGTAGTTCAAACACAAAACTCAGTGATTCAGTTAGTATTAATATATATATATATATAAAAAACTTATCAGTATAAATAAAATTGTGTGTCTCACTGGGGGCATACACTGATACAGTGACTGAGTTCAGGCCTAGGTTGGCACTGACCTGCGTGGTGAGCCACCAGCCAAGCACATAAGATGCCACACCCACAAACTCCAGTCAAAGCAAGACTGACCCAGGCATACTTAAGGGCATTGGCCATAATGTAAGATTTAAGTAAATCAAGCAGTTTTATATGTCAATACTAATGAAAATTATTGTTGGTTAATGTTTAATAAAAAATACTAATTCGTGGAGTGGGGAACTGTCCCAGTGGGGAATTGTTCGTTTACTGGCTACACCATCCTTGGGATGGCCTTATGGTTACTTTGCCCATAGACCATTAGAATGCATGGCACAATTAGAAGATAATCATTATATAAAGAATATTATCATGTATATGATACAGTTAATATGTTTATTACCTGAAATATTCATTCATCTATTGCTAACTGAGATTTAATACACATTACCTAAACATTTTAGGTAATATACATGTTACCTGATTATACAGAGTAACTGTAACATATATACATTTCTTTTTGTCAAATTTTCTATGCTCGACAGTCTCTGACTAGTAACTTATAATTTTATAGTTTACCTGTCTGCAAAAATATTACAATCCATCAGCTGAGTGTTATTACGATGGTGTTATTTATCTTAACATGTCATTTTCTTGCACATTAAAAATTTATAATTTTGGTATTATATCCTTTCATGAAATATATTTTACTGATCTTTTTTGATTATAGGCTTGCTCAATGCTGATATAGGGCTTGGCGATGATGTCAATACTCATTTACTGGACTGCAATACTGGTATTTATCTTTGACTGTACATCTCGGATTGACTGCACCAAATCAGAATTAACAGGTATGCTGTGTGCTGTTATAGGTTTTTAGTTGGCGTTGAGTCTCATGATGAAGTTAATATAATATCTCTGTGTAGGGTGTAGATTCTTGTAATATTGGTCATAGGCACCAGGTGAGTTCTGCAATGAGAATAAATGCAGGAGTCATTCACTATTTATCATCTACAGGTTGCCATGCAGATGCTAAGTGCGAATTTGATGTGTTGGGATTTGAAGCTATCAACCAACTACATGCTTTGATTGATGACGACCACAATGGAAACTTGGATCGATCAGAGAGTAATGAGGTTAGTCTTCTATTCATGGTGGTGGAGATGAGTATCTGATCTTTAAAAAACTAGATCCTACCTTAAGGTGAAGATTCTCGGTTTTCTTTCGCACGCACATGACTGCCTAATATTTGTATTAATTTATTTAATTATAAGAAGGTTTTCATCATACGTGAATGTGGAACTATAAAAACATTTACTAGTCAGTGGTATTAGTAAATATAAAAGTCCTTTGTCCTCTGATGTTATCATTTATCCTGGAATTTGTTTATAGAATAATACCAAAATACCCTTTCATGCACAATACAAACTATTTTTCAGTGTGGAAATAAAAAGGGAAGGAAACTGTTATGTGTAAATGCTGAAAACAGTAACTTACAAAATATCGAAGGTAGAAAATGCAACTAGAAAATTGTATTTGTCGCATTGCAAAATATTATCTTTGCATGGCAAACACTTTTTGTTGTCGTAGGCCCTGTCACTGTGTTTACGTAGACCCTGTACACTCGTACTGAACTCCATACATTTACTAGATAAAGGAGTTGTTGGAGAAGATAGCCAGTCTTGTTTGTCCAAGAGTATGCTATACTTACTTAAATTACCTGGTCCTCTGGTGAGTCAGAGATAACAGTAACAGTAAGGAGGAACATGCTGTATTAGGCCCATAGTGAAACACTGGTTATAGTCGAGTCTTCTTCATTCAGAAGTAACCAAAACAAATCCCAATAAAACTTTGCATTCACAAGGTATATCAAATTGAATTATAAATGTTTTTTTAATTGGCTTGGATTTCTTTGTCTGGTCTTCTTTGTTAATGAACAAATGTATATTTACTGGCCAACAAAACTAAGGCAAAAGTATCTTCTGACCTAGGTTAATAGAACATTTATATATGGCAAATATATCTTAATTCTTGCTGTTATGTCATCACTTTCAGTGATTGTTTTTCCACATAAAAAATAGTCAATGATAGTGTACACTGTCAATTAAACAGCTATTTTAATTTGGTGAACGTATTTCTTAGCATTGGTTAGGGCATATTGATAGTATATATATATATATATATATATATATATATAACTTGTGTGTGTGTTTGTGTAAAAAGGAGATGTATAAATCTTTTGGTTTTAAAGTAGAATCCTTGGTATTACCTAATTTATTTATTATAGTATGTGAACTTAAAACACATTTAAATGTCATGATTGTAACTGTATAAGTTAACTGAAACCGAGGCTAATTATGAACCATAACTGGATTTTCATGCTGATTAGTGTCACATATGGCATGAGAATTATTTTTTTTATGCCATTTAGCATTTTCTGATGATTTGTGTAGTTAACAGATATTAATCATATAATGCTGTTGTTTGGCACTGTGATAGTGCAGTGGATAGAGTACTGTGCTGTAAACTTCCAGGTTTGGATTTGAACCCTGGACAATTGTTCTCTGAACCATGTGTTCCAGGTGTAATCATTATTAAGACTAAACACACTTAATTACTGTAATGTTGTTAACGATCCTAAAAATAAGAGCTTTTAGTTCCATTGATAGTGAGATGCTTCTAGTACAAATTCTCTAGCCTTGTTAACAATGGTTAATGATTATTTAAAACAAGTTGATTTTCATTCAAAATAATTACCTTGTCCATCAACATGATAATCCAATTATTGTTATGTTTTGATGTATTGCTTTGAAAGTTTCTTTTCTAATTCTACAGCTGTTAATGCACTGTGTTTATGAACTGCAAATTTCACAGATTGAATTCCAGCATTACTGTGGAATATTTTATCCGATTATTTTTATTCACTTCTCTGGGGAAGTAGTGCTTCAACAGTGTCCAGGGTGTGACCCGAGGCTAAATAAATCACTTACTCTCTACCTTGTTAAAAAATACTCACTAACTGTATCCCAGTGTTTTGGTGACAATGTAATTGTATTTCCTTGCAGTTTTTTCGGGATGAACTCAATCATGAAGATGGTGCAGATCGGCAAGCACTTTTCCATGGTTCTGATGATCTGATCAGCATAAATGATCTTTGGCAATTTTGGACAGTGTCTGAAGGTACGTAACTGCTAGTACACATGCTACTGGTATGCCTTTCGGTAATGGTAGAGTTTATTCTTAAAAAAGAAACACCACCAGTTTTACAACTGTTTCATGAAAATTTACTGTATGTGGCCTGTTTTCATTTGGATTAATTTTGTCCCTAGATGCGATTGTCATGTTTTAATTGGCAGAAATCCTATTAGTTATAATGGATTGTGTATTGTTATCACAGTCTTAATTTAGATTATTATTTTGAAAAGTTGAATCTGTATAATTTAGAAATGGGTTTTCATAGTTTGGGATTCATCAAATTCACAGAATAATTTATGGTATTTTGTTATAATTACATCACATTTTAGTTGTTAAACTGTATACAGAACATCATTATAATGGTAGCTTTTAAAGCTGGCTCCATTTATTATTGTCTCATGAATTGATCATCAGACAAGTAGAACCTTTTGAGTATGGTGCATATCCAGACGTTATAATAATTGAAATGGATTCATCTTCATCTGGAACGGAATCTAAAAACATGAATGCAGTAGAAATGAAATTGACAAATCTGAATTGATCCCCAATGTCTGGCACCCAACAATGAATATTACAGTTGGTCAGTGTTCTTTATGTTGTATGAGAGTGTGCAGTCACATTCTGTTTATTATGAACATATCTATTGACACATATCTTGCATACACAACAGTGGATTAAAATTAGTTAAGCCATTTTAGGGTGCTGCACAAAGGATGCAACAATATGATATTTAAAAACCAGTATAATCTAAATAGGTTTTTAGTTAATTTTGAATTGTCCTATGCTAGAGACAGATTGTGTGTGTGTGTATATATATATATATATATATATATATATATATATATATATATATATAGGTCATCTCATATAAAATCAATCAGATTGTAGTAATAAGTACCATGTATTTGATGAGGTCTGGCACTTTGAAGTGTCATGGGGAAAGTATGCATATTTTAAAAATTAAATTTAGTGTAGAAAGAGACATGGCTAGAAGTTGAGTCTGGTATCATATTTTAGAGAAAACTGAGCTCTTCCACATGACATAATTATATTTCACCTACCACCTATCTCACATGCTGATATCAACCCATTAAAAAGACAAAACATAATTTTGTAAAGATTTTTGTGGTTACATTGTGAGAACAGGTTATATGTGTATGCTTGCCATTAACTTTATTATTACTCTAGAGTACAGCGGTCAAAATTATACAGTTTGAACATTGACAACTATCATGGTTCTGGAGATATTGACTTGCAACGTTGGTAGACTTTTGAACAATTGAACTTGATAAAATCCACATTTTGACTTAACCTGCCACTCACAGGTTATTCATTAGCTTCATTTTAGATACATCTATGATACAGCTTTCAATCCTGAAAGTTTCATGTCTGTATGCCAATTAATAAAAAAAAGTTATCAGGGTTCAAACAAGGCAAAACATTGGACATGATTTAGAAAGCTGCATAATTGGCACTTCAAATATATTTTATAAATTTGGTCCATTTTATATGTAATGACCCATATATATATATATATATATATATATATATATATAATATATATATTACTGCTCTTTGACAAACTGGTTTATCTCTGGCTAATTAACCTTAATATAACAGTTTCTGTGTTCTCTTGAAGTGACCAGTTCAATAGTTTACTGGGGTATTCTATCTTTCACTGTCAGTTGTAATCCCATATCACATGCCTATGGTTGCTCATTCATGTTAAGTTCAAATATTACATAAGAGCCATCATGAAGCTTATCAATATCCCAACGTCTGCTGCATTGTGAGAAATATATTTATCAGATAATAATTGTTTGTGGTAGATTTAAAACATCATATGGTGATAAACATAGCAGTTAGGTTTATTAATGTTTTTGGCCTATTATTCACAGGTTAGCAGTCAGATTTATGGATATTTAGAATGATAATTTATAGTTTTGTGAATACTTGCTGTATTTTAGAGCCATTTAAAACTGTTGAATTGATCTGGCAGCACAACACCTGTTGTTCATCATTGCATTTACACTTGACATTTAATTTATTTGAATTAACAGGTGTTTTGTGTGTGTGTGTGTGTGTGAGAGAGAGAGAGAGTGAGCAAGTTCCAAAGGTTAGCAGCAATTCTTTTATAAAAATCAGTGTACACCATAATGATGCCTTATGTGCAAACTGATCATGATGAACCTAGGATCTGAAGTCTGCATTACAAACTTTAGTCATACAAATGTCAAGTAATTAATTGACTGTGTATGAAATGTATTTTGATAATGTTGGCTACTGTGTTAGTGATACTAGGATAAACATCACATGTCTCTGTATTTGATCATTATTATCTGGAATAACTAACTATGTTTTGTAAATATATATATATATATATATATATATATATATATATATATATACATCCTTAATTTAGCCTTCTCAGGTTTCATTTCTGTAACACAAGTTTAAAAATACATGTTAACTACTGTCTGCGGAATATATTTTATAATGCTTTTAAATGCGTAACATTTTGACTGGATTACTTACAATTTGCTTTGTTAAGTAATGTTTAAATCAGCATACAGTAAGCTTGCTAATTTGTTTTGCAATGAGAAATAAGAAGAGAGTTGTATTCTAAAAACTTTTTGTTTACTTAAGCTTTTCTATGGGGTTTAATAGGTTGTGGCATTGGACTCTTAGTATGGTGTGTACAAGTTATGGTCTTATCTTGGACCATGGTATTATGACAATTCGAATATGCATCAGTCCCCAGTATTACATTACAAACCACCCGTGTGTCTTCCTCGTAGAAGTGTTCAACTGTTTAGGGCAATTTTTGTTAATACTATTAATTATTAATGAAACATGCAATAAATTACATTTTACGATATTTCTGCATGGTGGGTTAGATGGTCATAAAAATTGTTTTCTTTTAATGTTGAAATAATTACTTTTGTTTATTCTTTTTAATATTGTTGTTATTACTTTATATTTTCAGTCTATAACTGGACAGTTAATGATGTGATAGAATGGCTTATCGAAGATGTTGATTTGCCAAAATATGCTAACAGCTTTAGGGTAAATGAAGTGGATGGTCATATTTTGCCAAGGTAAAAATATTATCTACTATTGTTTTCCGTTATTGTTACAAGAGATTATTTGTTTAAAATACAGTAATTTCTGCTTGGCTTTTGGCACATAAAACTGAATGATAGTGTATATATGCCATACCTAAAATAATTCTGTTTTATCACCATATTTTTGTAGTTTCTCACTAATGGGTCAATACCAGTAAACCAGTAATTCTCAATTATAATGTGACAGCTGGCAGCTGTGTGTACCTAACAGTAAAGTTAACCAAATGTCAGCAGTATTCATCTTATTAGCAGCTGTTATTACAAAATATCAAGCAGTAGCATATTTATGACACAAGCAAAGTTATACAACCTATACTAGAATCAGCTTCATCAATTAACTGTGGCCTAATTAACACTCAGTCTGTGTTAACTGCGATAACAATATGTAAAATCTAGACCCTGTGAATAATATTTTCTGTTTGCATAAAAATAATAATAGTAATAGTATTTTTATAGCGCCTTATTCAGCTTGAGTTGCTCCAAGGCACTTTACATTGAAATTTAAAACATGTTCTGGCTCATGCAGCACAAAGACAATTTATACGGTTTATAGATATTATAAATTTGCTAACTTAAACAGGTATATGTGATTACTTGTACACCTAAGAGAATGAATGGTTTTCGTGCTTTAATGTCTGGTTGAGCAGATCTAGTAAAGTCTTAAAGCTGAAATTATTGCTTAATGAATATAAAAAAAGTACTTAAAATATCGTTAATTGGATAATAAAGTAAAGATGGGATAACGGGTATTATCTGGATGGTATCTGTCACTCTGTTGAATCTAAATTGTTCTTTAATTTGCTGCCATAACACATTTTTTGTATTTGAATGTAATATTTTGACTTACTAGAAAAATGGTCTGAAACATCCCTAATATTTCTTACTGAAAGGTGACAGGAAAAGATTTCCCAAATTAGTCAAAATGTTAGTCTTATATATTAAAATCAATTTCAGTCAGATATATTTAATTTTTTCCTAGAAATAAAGTTACAGTGGTTTTAAAACTTGCTTTGTTAGCATCTCACATGGCCGAAACTTTAATCGAGAATCTTTGGAAACCTTCAGAATGTGGCGTCATCTTTGCCAAACAAAGACCTCAAACACTCCACTGTGGCCTTGTTTAACCTGTGTTACATGTTCCATATTGCCTTTATTAGAGATATAAAATGGTGTATTGTGTCGCATACAATTGGGGTCGGGTGTCTGCAGCACAGGTGGCTGCTCAGGGTCCACATATGCACTTGCTGCAGCTAATTCCTCATAATTAATACTGTCTGTGACCTTTTTTGCTAGTGGTTCAAAGTTGTAGGGATTGATATCCCTCATAAATCTTTTTGTAATAATGTTGCCGAACATCCAAATGTTCCTATTGTTATGATAATCTTATTATTTTATCCGTCCTAATTACTTCTGTATATCAATTGTTGTTTGATTATTTACCAGGTATCTGTAAAATACGTTTGAAGATGTAATAAGTACATTTTACACACTGATATTTCTGTTTGTGTATGATTTGCTGACTTAAAGCTTTAAGTGTGCAAGTGAGTACTTTCTTTAGCCTGGTCTCTCGTCACATGTTTCATGTATGGCTATAGGGCTACTCACTAAGCAAGTGAATTGACAGTTGAAACATCACCCAGAAACTTGGATTTGATCCCACAACTTGGTGGTCCATAACATAGTATACATGTACATGTACGAGTAGTTAATTAGGTTTATCTTGATGTCACAGAGATTCCAAAATCAATCAATGAAACAGACATTTTCTAATTGGCTTATGACATTTCGATATATGTGTAATAAATTACAATGCTTATGATGCCATGGGGATTTGAAATTTATTCTATAAAGCTGAGTTTTTGATATATAAAATTCGATATAAATAAAGTTGTTTACTGTGGAAGTAAATGGAAGTTTGGTGAGACCAACAACATACTTCGAAATAAGCAAGTATTACGTTCTAAGCGAGTTTGATATATCCGAGTTTTACTGTAATTAGTAGATTGGTGATTACTGGTATTCTGAACATGGTGTATTTTTTTTTTTAAATAGTAAGTATATGACAAGGAAACTTACTTCAGTGTTTTTCTGATATGGTGCCTATCACTTATACTAGGTTGCTAACTGTTATAAAATTGAAGACCAGCAGTGATCTATAAATATCTCTTGATTTTTAAATTTAATTTATTTATTGTAAAGGATTAATCATATAAAAATTGTTACACTTAAATTATATTTGTTCTCTATCACTGATGAAGCATGCATTGAACTCAAATCATCCACCCATTACAATCTACATAAGTTCTACAAGAAAAGTTTTCCCAACTCACTAGTCACTAACACCTGGACCATAAAATTAATCACACTTGTTTATAGTAATGAATAGAGATGGGGTCCATTGTATTTTATTAGTTCTAATTTTAACCAGTTACTTTTGATCAGCACCATTGGATCAACACACAGGAGAGTGTTGTATCAGTTTTATTGCAGATGTGATATATATATATATATATATATATATATATATATATATGTGTGTGTGTGTGTGTGTGTATGTGGATGCATGCTTTGTTATTGTTGTTATCACTTATAAAAAACATTTTGATGTTGATAAAAAGGAGTGATTACTCCTTTGAATATGATAAAAGACGGTTTCTTTAGTAAATCTTATTTGTAAGCATGCAATGTTTCAGAATGGTGGGAGACAATGAAATCCATGTTGATTAGATTGTTGTTGCTTTCATTCCCCTGAAACAATAATGTAAACATTTTACCACTCAGGTTCTATTATTTCTATAGCTGTGTTAAGACATAATTTAGTTTATGTGGAAGCAGAAACATATTGAATTTCCAAGTGACGTCATCTGCTGTTGTTTTGTAAACAGTGGTTTGGAATGAGGTCTCAAAGTAGGAAATGTTTCTTCATTAATTTTAGCTAAAAATATAATTTGTCCTTGAATAATTTATCTGAAACATAAATCGGTACCTTATGAATTGCATTGATAATACAACCAACAGCCAACAAGACAGATATTCTTCTGAATACCAGGTGACAAGCTGGTAAAGAGACTGGTCTAATTCAATTATATTTCCATTTATTTGCTTTTGAAAGAATAATTAGTGATTTAGATACACAGAAAAGGTGGAATGTATTGATTTTATTAATCATTTGATGTCATCAATTTGAATGGCAGAAATATAAAAACAAATATTGGCTGTTGAGTCTAATTTATGTGTTCAATTACAAATTTGTCCTTTTTAATTCCATTTTATTGAAATGATTGATTCCAATTCCAAAAATTGAATTAACTTATCCATATATGGAGTCATATAATCATTTAAAAAATAAAGATAGCTGTTTATGTAAAATTAGTGGTATTTTCCAAACAATTTATTAGAAGGATACGTTATTTACAATGGCGTCTGTTCAAAAGCACATGCTATGCACATACATGTCTGGGACATACGTATTGCATCTACACACACACATGCACATATATCTGTTAAGTATATATATTTGCCGTTAAATAGTTTTGTTTTTATTAGAATTGCAGTGAACAGTCAGTATGTCACCAGTATCCTTGGCATTAAGAACCCTGTCCATCGTCAGAAACTTTCTCTTAAAGCCACAGATCTTGTCCTATTTGGCCACAAAAAAAGTGAGTATTATCTGATTAATAATGATATATTTTGTGTCATACCTCTTTGATGTGCATCTTGTTTGGTATTGACACAGTGAAAAAGTAATGGGGAAGTTAGCATGAAGTGCCTGTGCATTCTGAAAATTTAGGAAAATTGTAGAATCAGTATTTTGGAGTTTTTCAAGTAGAAATTCAACCTGAGTAAACCTTTGTGTATTTTCTGTATATTTAACAGTGTCACAACTCTGGTTTAATAGCTTATTATTATTAAAGTACTCCTATTACATGGCAATGTAATTTGGGGAGTAGGCTTATTGTTGTATATTTTTGTTAACTGCAGGAGATTGTATGCAGTTTTATTACAGATTAACTGTGGTTATTACTTTGTTGCAATTCAGGAGAACAGAGCTGGCTGAAAGATCTCCTTTTCTTATGTCTGCTTGGTATTGCAATTGGCAGTAGCATGGTTTGCTCGACATGAGAAAAAACTGTCGCAAAAACACATACGTAAAGTTCTTACGGAACTGGAAAGCCTGCAACGGTCTGAAGAGCGACTGAAAACACTTCAGCGGCAGTGAGTGTTATTGCGTATATGTTTCCGCTTAAGATTTTGGTTGACTTCATGGCCTGTCTGACACTGCAAGCACACCGCAAACAATTTGTTTTGATGTTTAAACTATATGTGGTGTTTTTGTCATTCAGATATGAAGAGACAAAAAGAGCGCATCAAGAGACAGCCAAAGCAAAACAAAATCTTGAACAGAAACTAGAAGATGAAGTCACTGCTTCAAAGGTTAGAATTGATTGTTCTACAACAGTAATGTTAATGTTAGTATTAATGTAGGTTTAATCAATTACACTTCCTAGACTAAACCATATAATCATTAATACAAGTTGCCTAAAATGTAGGTTATAAAATGTTGAACGTTGGATGCTGTTTAATATAAAATCCAGCCTATTTTGACAACATGATGCATTTATAATCACCATCTAGTCCACAAGGTGAGGGTTACAAAACTAAATGGACAGTCATTATGTGACCAGAGTTGATAAACAGTTAGTTGTAATAAGTTCTGACCTGTATATTATAAACCTGATATAATTGCTATATCATAATATGTGATTGTTACTGGGTTACTGTTGAGACAAGCAAGTAGTTTAAAAATAACTAACATGACATTAAGAATTAAGCTATTTGGTTGTTGTTATTTGACATGAACTTGTTTATGTCTGTGTACATCTTACAATGCTTTAATAGTTAACAGTATTTGGATGTTTTGGATGAACTCATGATATTATAATGTTTTATGTTAATTCTTCAGTGGCTTTAGATGTTGATATTTGCATGAGTTAAGAAATGTGTTTAAATACAATGGAATGACTAATACACTCCTTAAAGTTTAAAAAAAAATTTTGGTAAGATATACTATTATGACTATTATTAATTCATTTGTCTGACTTGAAAAATTAGTAAGTAAAGCTTTTCTTTATTAAAACCCGTTTAGTACCAGTAGTCTGTGGGACATTCATATTCCTCTAAAGTTAAGTCAGAATCATTTTTGGGTGTTGCTGGAGAACTAATCAGGAATTAGTTTTTTTTTTTAAATTTCTAAGCATCACTGCATGTTTGCAAAACTTATTATTATTAGATAATTTCAATATTTGATCAAGCTTCTTAACAGGTTCTGTTTTAAAAGAGGTCATAATTTGTATATCTGTAGAGTGCTTAGATGTGTAGTGTTTAGGATGATCCATTGAGTCTAAAGTATAATAACATCTACTCTCATAGAATTAACAATAGGCCCCTTGGTAATGATGGACGTATTCACCATTTAGTGCTAAATACTAGTTCCAGCCAGTACAACTAGCCTCTTAATGAATATCAATTAATCATGTTATAACATTTATTTCTCATACAATTTGTTTACATCACAATCATAAGAAAAGACCACTGCAAATTAATGCTGGACGCTCTAGATAGCAGAAAGCTGACTTTTGATTGATGTTTCTATGTATTTTGAAGAAGAAATGGCCAAAATAGGAAAGACCCATAAGCATATTTTCAGGATGCTTAGATACTAGATCATGCCTGGTTGAAAGCTTTGTCCAAAAGAAACCCAGCTGTTTTGCATTGATTTATTATAAATATAGTTTTAAAAATGACATTTATTTTCTCATTGATAGCATGTTTGTCGAAACATATATGAGGTTTACTTGGTCAATGGCAATCATGAGCTGAATCCATTCTAACACACTCTAATAAAGACAACTTTTAACCATTAAAATGAAGAGATTAAAATGTGTTTGGTGATTAATTGGGGAAACTAACCAACAGTTAATAAAATAATGCTTCACCAGCTTATAATTTAACTTGGACATCAGCCTCATAAAGTGTATTTTACACTTACTTATAATAGTTATAAAAAGGATTCACCAATCCATATTGATAAGTGTTATAATCACTGATCTGATAGTTTATATAAATAATAAATTAATAATAATATCAATCACAATATTAATTTTGATTTATATTATAACTGACTAGATAATTATCTGTGTCAATATTTTTGTGATTGGTTTGTTATTATCACTTTTAGTGCATAGCCTTGTTAAGTGTTTGCCCAGCTACATTGGTTAATTCGTTTACTCTTGGATGTTGTTTAAGTTGTATTTGATGATGTTTTTATCATCTACTTGAAGAAGTCAGCACTTTAACTATAAATATTTTACTCACTCGGTGTATTTAAAACTCTCACATTCATATCAATAGTAACATATGAATAAGTAAGAGTGGGATGTGTGTATTTATACAAGTTAAATACCTCGTTTGTTTTCATATATAATAGAATACAGTCATTCATGAAGATGAATATATAGATATGATTAGCTAAATGGCTTTATTTATGTGTAGCCTGTTTTGTGTAAAGTCTGAACAGGAAAAAATGACCTAATTATCTTGAAGACCTGAAGTTGTATGCCATGCTTCATTGATTTTGCCATATCTCCATGTTTTTAATGTTGAGATATAATGTCAACATTTTTTTATTAAGCAAATACCACATGTCTGCCAGATGTTTGGTAGTTAATGAGATGACTTATTTGATATGTAATAATAATAGTAATAGTAATTTATATACTGCCTTATTCTACTTGAATTGCTCAGTGTCACTTTACTTATAGATCATGTATTTTCACACTTGATGCATTCAGACAATTTAGACAACTGTACACTTGATATAACGATATCTCTTCCTTGGCCTTAATTAGTACTTATAATATTTGAATATTTAAGTGGATTGCATCTTCCAATGCAGTTTCATGTGTTGAGAATATAGTGTCCTTTGTATGGTGATGTTGCAGGGCTTTTTTCTTACACAGGTCATACTGTTGAAAGTATGCCTTGATGGAATTTTTCAATGTTTTTCTTCTTTGTTTTCAGACAGAAGCAGAGAGACTACGCAAAGCCAGGGAGGCTACAGAAGAAGAACTTTCCAGACTTAAGCTGGCAGAACTCGAACTGGTTGAGGTCTGATCATGTTTAATTGGAATATCTGCATTTACTAGCATTTAACTTTGTAACTGTATAATTATGCTGTGCATGCCATTTTCTCTGTTTTAATGGCTTAGATTTATTAATCGTAAATAACATATTTTCTTCTTATATTAGGTTCGTAAAGCTTTAGGTGAAGCAGAGCGGCGCTTGGAAATGATGACAACAGAGTTACCCCAGCTCGTAGATTTACAGCAGTGGTTACAGTTAACATACGAGATAGAAACTCAGTATTATGAGATGAAGAAAGAATCAGCTGAGAAGCTGCTGAAGCTGGCAAGAGAAATGGTTTGTAATCACCATATAACCTAACTAATAGAAGCTTGACCTTTTCTTCAATAATAAAATAGAACAATCAGCCCAGTACTGTGCTGCAAACCTCCATGTCAGTGATTGAATAAAATGATCTTACTTGTGTTTATCAGAAGCAAATTCATTGTCAGTTGTAGTCCACTTATCCCTGTGGGTCATTCCAGTGGTGCAATGGTTAAAGTTCTGCACTGCACATAGTGGACTTGGATGGTTGATCACCAGGCCGACCTCGTCACCCAGGTTACCGCCATTTGATACATTTATAACAGATGCCGGCATGGTGTGTGTGCCCCGGCAGCTGGCCCATTTTAGCAGGCCAACAGTGACATCAGGTATAGCTGGTCTTTATACCCAGTCACACCACCAGCACAATAAGGCAGATACAGTCTGTCTATGTTTGTGCCAGTGGTTTAATGTCCACCTCAGTCACTACAATGACATAAAGTTTGCCACATCTACTCAATCAATATATGAGGGTGGCATCGACCTCCCGAGGGGGTAGTAACACCAATGTTGTAACCTTCAACATGGCCATGAGATGCATGAAAGCATCATGGTACACATTCAATGATTCAAGGAAGAATCAAGATGTCCCCCTGGTCGATTATGATGCAGTTCTTGGACTGACGGTATCGAACATCATTGTAGATTCGGTGCCATTATCTGACCTAAGGGACAATATCCGGATGAGGCATCCGGATATGCTTGCTACACAGGCAGCATCTCCAGATCGACCACAGTCCTTAGGCCTAGGTCAGTTTGTGTTTGAAGACACAAACATAGACCTCAGCTCCCCATCATAGACTGGTTAGACCTGCATTCACAGGTCCTTGATGGTACAGGGGCACTTAGGACCCTCTTCACATAAGCGTGCATGAAGGGGTATTACACTAGGTTGCTATCCATTGCATCTAGTCAGTTTTAACTGGTGGATGCAAATATCTTGTATCAGACTCCTAAACATCCAGAGTCATGGTGCCAGGTATGTGGAAATCAGTGTTCATCATCCCCGGTATTCTTCATTTTAGTCACCGGGAATTTTATGAATAGATCGTCAATGTGAGTTGTGATTGTTGTTTCTGATCTGGACTGGTTGGCTTTGGGAGTGTCACATCTACTCAATGAAATGATCACACACAATTTGATATGCCGATTTAGTTTGACATGTGAGAAATGCCTATCTCTGTAAGCTTCAACCGCTGTCCCTATGCCCTAGTTGCTGAGAAGTTCTCTCAATAACGATCTTCTCTTTGCAGAAGATAAGGTGGCTCTTGCCACTGCAAATCTGAAGGGCCAACTACAGATGAACCCCAAAGCCCTTCAGAAATTGCAAGGCCCTGTCT
Organism: Paralvinella palmiformis; assembly: GCA_025642065.1. Taxonomy (NCBI): domain Eukaryota; kingdom Metazoa; phylum Annelida; class Polychaeta; order Terebellida; family Alvinellidae; genus Paralvinella; species Paralvinella palmiformis. The sequence goes on along the minus strand of JAODUP010000007.1, from coordinate 234,725 downwards.
ACAGTCAGGGCAAAAACAACAATAAGTTGCTCAGACAGGTTGATATATGTAAAATCTATGTGTATATGTTTATTGGTGTAATGTATGTATAGGTTTATGGGTGTATACATTTGTGGAAGTATAAGTTTTTATCGATAACAGGGTCTCAGTGCTCAGAGCCAGTGCCAACATATATAATATATACAGTAAAACTCACACACACACACACACACACACACACACACACACACACACACACACACACACACACACACACACACACATGTGCCTGCATGCATACACACATAAATACACACAAACACAGATGCACATGGACATAGATACACTTGCATGCACACACAAATATAAACACAGATGCACACAAAAATACACACATGCACACACAGATGCACATACACACATACACATACTGATGTCTTTTTCTGTTGTTGCCTCTATACTGTACAGTGTGAAAAGATTCATAAGAAACGTAGTGGTCTGCTTGGTTCATTCAGAGTGGCTCACAGCTTGACAGTAGATGACACAGACCAGTCAATTATGCAAGCAAGGTAAGTCAGTTAATGTTGTTATAGTGCATATTCAGATTAAAATTTTATGTATCTTTGATTATCGGTGGCTAAATGTGAGGTTTGAAATACATAGGTTGAAGATGATACCAGATTAAGTTTCATTTTCATTGTTGGCTCATTAGATGTGCCCTGGAAGAGGTGCGGCTTCATCTTCAGGAAAGGAATCAGAGATGGCAGGAAATAGAAAGGATATGTGGCTTTGACATCATACACAATCCTGGTCTGCACGTTTTAGAAACTACCCTACGTGGAATTGGCAGTACTTGTAAGTTAAATCTGTTCAGGTTGATCACAGTGATTTTCATGTGACATGATCAAAAGAGTGTTGCTTTCATTGTAATTTCTAACTTTCAGTCCTGACTGATAGTGTGCTAGCCAAGTCGCCAAGTGTATCAACATTCTCTGCAATGTCAATGATGCCACTTGATCATGAATTAGATGAGGATTTGACATCGTCACAGTTATCTGCAGGTAGTGGTACACTCTAAATTGTATATATCTTAATTGTAATGTTTCTGTACATAAATTTGATCAATTAACTAACCACATAATGATATCATCGCTTTTTACAATGTTGTTTGTGTTGTTCCATTTTAATGATGTTACTATAATATATATATATATATATATATATATATATATATATATATATATATATATATATATAATTTATTTGTTTACTAATATATTGACCACTTTTGTTTATAATACTTGTTTTTAAACCTCTATACATGCTTTTTTGTAAATGTATGCATAGCATTTTATATATTTGTGTGTATAGCTTTATACATTTTGTCTATATTTAAGCACACATATTGGTGCACACACGCACACACACACACACACACATGTACACACACACACACAGATGTAATTGACTGGATTTACTTAATTACATGCACTGTTCTATTTGTTAATATCACTGACCTAGTATCATCAATTGTTTTGTTAAATAACCAGGTGATGCATTAAATGTTTATATTATCTTATTGTGTTAACTTTATAGTGTGATTGCAAATATTAGTGTCTTTTGCTGACATACACAGTTATGTAAGATGTACAGTGTATTAATATAATTTTATCCCAGCTCATAAAAATAATTTGAGTTGCTTTACCTCCTAAGTTATTTAAATACTGTACCGTATGTGATAATAACAGTTCAGATGTCTCCTTTTAGTTTGTATTTGTGCTTGATGCTCAAAGATTAACTAGGTTCTATTGCAGGGGGGGGGGATAAATTTGGGATTACATGGTTCTGAAAATGTAGTTGATAATAACATCTAAATACAGTATGACATTAGTGTCATTCGTCAGACTTGTGAATCACTTTATATAAATCTATCTAAAATATATTCATCAAAATAAAATTGGTTATAGGAATAGTGTTTAAAGCACTGACAACATCATGCAATGAAATGATTACTGGCTAATTAAGGCGCACTAATTGCAGACTAATGAACATTTAAAACCCAATATTATCCAGACAATTGCTTACCATTTTATGTGTGTTTTACTTGTTGTTGTGCATTAACCATACTTTTATGCCAGTCTCCTTGATAAAGTAAAAGTATTAAATATTTTCCCATAAATAATCACTCCCACACAGCCGGTGTACTAACCACATCAGATTCATTGAGCTGTTTAGGAGCGAATTCCTCAGTGAGTAACCTCTCAAAGATATCCCAACACCCCTATGGAGCATGTGGATCACTGAACAATTTATCCAAGACGCATCTACCAGGTAGGACAGCTAGATGTAACAGGTGCTAATATGGAGAATAGATTAAGTCTGCTGACCAGAAAACTGGAGATATGCCTGCCTCTTGTCTGTTTATATCACATATCTGTACTACTAACAGTGACCTGCATGCTGAGTTAAGGCTATCACTTATTCTAGTTCGGGTTGTTGTGGTTGTCTTTTTCTAATTAATCTGTTTTGCTTGTTTGTTTTTGTTTCATGAAATTAATATTTGAAAGTTGTGTATGTGTGTGTGTGTGTGTGTTATGGGAGATTAATTATTAATGTTATCTTTTATTAATCGTTTAATATCATTTACGTTATCAGTTTTTTCATGCTGTCTTTTATCAACTCAAATGATGTTCCTCATTCAGATGTGACTATACTATGACAGAGGTTCTTTTTATGCCACCTGGTTATTATATTCATAATAACAGGTCGGCACTCTTCCGTTACGGTTTCACTAGTCGGTGTATTTACTGATATCAAATTCAGATCCAAGCCACTCTGCTCATAACTGAATCAAAGTATCGGTAACTCAGTGGTATAGTGCTGCACCTAAACCCAGTGGTTGCCAGTTTGATTCCACCAACCAGCCACTTACCTGTCACCTGTCAACTTGTTGAATCAGCTATATGATAACAGTGTACCGACAGTTTGGACAATGATAGATTGCTATGTGCTTATATATTGCAATTATAAAATGTAAACTTCAAGGAGCTAATTGTAGTACTGTTGTTGATTATGGATCCTAGTTCTTAGCAAGCTTTAAAACGAAAAAGTAATTCCCTTTAATTTTTTTTACATATTAACTGTAACACACACACACGCACACACACACACACGCACACACACAGTCAGAATCCATTAATCAGGTCATACATTTTAAAATCATAATGTTGAAGTTTGGGGTAGAGACCCCTGGCTCCGCCTACTGGGCACAGCCATTTTTTTTTAAATTATAAAGATACACCTTCCTATTTAAAGTAATATTCAATAACTGTGTGCAAGATACTGAATGGCATGGAAGCCATTGATCATTTTGATGTTTGTTAATTACAGACATTATAAAGAAATATTCATGTCACTTTGTCCATCAGATTAACTCATGATCTGCTCATTGGAAAGATCACATATTTGTGTTTATAATTAGCCATGAATGATTATGATTGGCTATTAGATAGCCACAGGCGATGGAAGCATCATGTGTGGGTGTGTATGGTCCAGGATGATTGTAATTGGTTATGATATAGCAGGGGGCAGGTTAATGAACCATTACTGACAACAGTTTGGTGTATCTTGCATGACTGACCCAGTGGAAATATTTGGCAACATTTTCATGTTGTCGGATTATCAAGGTCATTTTACATTGAAATGTCACATTCTGTTGGCAAAATGAAGTGTCATTTATAATGGAGCTAAATCCGTCACAGGTTGTTGGATGGTGGATTTGTCTGATAAACGATGTCTGGATTAACGGATTCTGACTGTGTGTGTGTGTGTGTGTGTGCGTGCGTGTGTGTGTGTGTGCATGTATGTATATATATATATATATATATATATATATATATATATATATTATTTATATACAGACACACACACTAGTCCCACACGCAGATATATCAAGTACATCTATGTGCGATTTCTGGGAGTAAAGTTTATTAAATTGACATTTATTTTGTGTTTATTTATTTTTTTAAACCTGCACCTGGGAAACTTTCTCTTAGTGCATTATTTTAGGGGTGTTATATTTATAAGGATAGGTGGTGGTGGATCTGTTGTTACTGTGACAGCTCTGTCTCTACTAGATATGTTTTACATATCATAGGTACCAGTACATTTCAACCATACAAACAAAGATCAGCTCAGAATGTTATCTAGGTCAGTCAAGTTTCAAAACATTGCTCCAAGAAGATCACCGGACCAGTCCATCCTTGGAGTGAGATCACCCACATAGCCAGCTTTGTCTGGCACATCTCCTAACTTGGTTGTCTGTGGCATCATATCTGGCTAAAGTTCTCGTTCCACAGATGTCAGCTGAGCTGATATTGTTTGTTTGTTGTAGACTTTCTGTCAAAGGTTACTTCAGCTTCTAAAGTTAAGTGTTTCTCATTGGTCAGTGTTATTGTGTCATTTGTGCCATGTTCTTTTTTATTAGAGGGAGAAAGGTACAGAATCTTTAGAATCATGCTGAGTACCATTCTCAAAGTTAAGCGAATGGTGGATATTTCAGTCACTGTAATGCAGTTGTGATTTTGATGGTTGTATGTAAGCTAACAGAGTATAATTTTTGTACTACACACTGGATTCTCGTTAGCTTGGGAACTAGTAATTATGTTAATATGTATATAGATGACAATCTTAATACCACAGGTTATTTATAAATTTTGTCATTAATATTTCATGTGTGTGCGTCATCACAGTATGGCTTTGGTTTGATGAGCACCATCTTGTGCTGCGAGCATGCATTTCTGCATGTGTGCCTGTATATGTGCATGCATGCATATGCAGACACGCATGCATATACACGTGCACACAAACACACAGACAGAATACTTTGACACTAACAGATGGCCACCAATCTCGTGTGTTGACACTGGTGCCGCCGTCACTTCATGTCACCATGTTATGCGCTCTTTTTTTGTTGTAGGCAATGTTAGTCGTCAATACTCTGACAGGCGTGTTTGGCCTAATCTGATGAAGGCGGGCATGCAGCTGACTATGTTTGGCTTGGGTCTCACAAACCCCCAGTTAGGAGGTTAGGTCATACTGTCTAGCATGTCTTCCCTATTTCATGTCATTGATGAGTGTGTTGGGGTTGGTTCTGCATGTTCTGTTGTCATTATGCCTTTCTATACATTAAGGCACAAATATGTTATTAGTTTAATTCATATTTTGGCATTTTACTGGTAGAAAGGGATTTGCAGCCTTCCCGCTTTAGTTAATGATTTTGTGTATCCATGCTGTTTAAAAACATTTATTTAAAATGTAGGAAACTGTTCATAATTATGATTATTAATGCACATTTTATTATGTTTCAGAAGAGAATTCTGTTTTATTTGTTTTTATATTCTTTCATGTACTTATTCCTCATTGAACATTTTGATATATTGTTTTCAGTTTTTTGTGGACACAGTATGTATTGTTTATTTTGTGCTTTTCAGATGAATTCTTATCTTATATTTTCAAGGGTTTTGGTCTAGTTTTGAGTATTTAGTCATTTTGATTATTAAGATCAGCACTCATGTTAATTATGCTGATTGGTTTAATTTCCAAAACTGGTTAATGTGTACATAATAACGTGTACATTAATAATGAACATTAAGATGCAGAAAACTAGATTAAGTCAGTAATTAGATTTTTCGTAATTGAAGTGGATTTATCCATTGTCATGTTTTTATTTTCATGTCAATTTCATTTTTTGTATATAGTTGATCAACTTAGTGTGTGTGTGTGTGTGTGTGTGTGTGTGATAGCACCTCTGTGGTCTAATTGGTAGTGCATTGGACCACAGATCACTACCACCTGAGTTTGAATCTTGGCATGGGAATATCTGAATGGTGTTTCATCTTTGACTTCACTTCATTACTGTTGGAGGTTGGTTGGCCTATTTAGTCTACCTTGTGCACAAAAGTGGCCGTAAAACATCAATCATTATCATCATCATCATCATCATGGTAATCACATCTAAAAAGTACTTTTCTAGTAAGGGATTTCACCCAGCAGTTGGCCTATTTTTACCATGCATAGAATATAACATGTTAATTATTAATTTCTAACCAATCAAAAATCACTTCAGACCTTTGCATATATATATATATATATATATATATATATATATACATACACACACACAAACAAATATTATGTGAAGTACCATACAGTGATGTGTGATAATTGTTAATGTTATGTTTTATTAATCTAATTTGCCATTACTCCATAACTTTTGTTTGCTTATCTTTTGTCAATAATCAACTTTGATGCTATTATTATATAAGTATGTCTGTGACAAAAGTTATTAAGTTTCAGACGTATAGCCTTACAATTAGTGGAATGTCTTTAGCAGTAGTTAGCATGTTATTATTGTCTTTTGTTATAGACTTTATGATATATAACCTCTATAATACTTAGTTCCTACATAGTTTAATGCAAGGTGGAGAATTATTAATCACTCCATTTAAACCAAAATATATGTGTGTGTATGCATATGCATGCAAACACACACACACACACACACACACACAACTATATCAGATTATGTTATATATAATAAGTAAAAAACATTCTTAATACAATAACATTCTTAATGTTTTCCATTTAAGTCAATATCAAACAGTAATTGCATTATGTGTAGAGATTTAATGAATAGGTTACCACTCCTTAGACATAATATAATCAGAAATGTAATATAATCAGATATGTAATATAATCAGACATGATATAATTAATCTCTTTTTTTTAAATCTTTTGGGACAGCTGTTCCGCCGGGAGTAGCAGCTGGAAACCTACACAGAAAGAATAAATCACTTGTTGAGATACTCAGTGGTAGAACGTGTGCACCTTTAAGAAAAGAGAGAACAGTTCCTCAACAGCTGTGTAGTGGTGAATCTGGTGTTGCTAATTTGCATAAGAAAACTAATGGCTCGCTACATTCTGACGAAGACAGTGAAGATGTCAGATTCTCTCTTGGTGATCCGACGTAGGTGGACCAGTTGATATGTGTGATTTACTGCTGTGTTTTTCACCTTTAGCTGCAATAAGTAATCCATTAGTCAGGTGGTTTGTTTCCAATATGTCATGGTAACCAACAGGATAATATTTGGTCAGTTTCAGACATTTTGGGGCCGTGTAGGTATACTTACTATAAAATAAGTTAAGAATATGTTCGTTGACGTCTGACCTATTTATTGAAAGAAAATGATTTTAGAGGAAGCAGTTCAAAGTAATAAAATATGTTGGCATGAGTTGACTTATTTCTATAGAATAATAGACTTTGCCAACTAATTTTTGCCCAGAGCAGCGAAGGCAGAGTTTTATGGTTTCAATGTAGGCCGGATTCTTGTTCTGAACATCTTGATTTGAACAATGATCTACTGCGTAATACAATTGGAATTCAGATAGGAAAATACTTCTGGTGATAGATTAGTTTCTTGTTGTTCAGCATATGCCATTATTGAATGTTGTTATTGTCAACAAAGTGAAAAAATTAGAGTAGCTATTTCTTTAGCAAAGTCCGCTATTATTGGATGTTTCAGTTTATAAGTAGGACAGTTATTACAGCACTGCACTACAAATTTCTGGGTCATGGGTTTGAATCCAGCTCACACCTGTGTTTATGGGATTTGTTTCACTATGGAGTCACCCCTCTGACATAATAGTCCCAAGTGTGATAAGTGCTAAATAACTCGGCTCAAATCAACTTATCAGTTAGGAACCATTGTCAGATAGTTTGTTTTGAATTTAGATGTTGCATAGACAATTGAAAGGTTTTGGGCAATTGTAGGATATTAAATGTGATTGTGGATGACCACTTCCCATTAGGAACTACAGAATAATTGCAGGTATTGATATATATTATTCATTACTCACACTAAGGAAATGGATCAGTCAAGAAGGCCCAAGCTGAGGGGGGTATTCTTTAAGGACACATCTACCCCAAATTTAATTTAGTTTTGACTCTTTAGTTGCCACCAGGAACATACATGACAATATAGTAGTACATTAATTCCAGACATGAAACTGTTACATGTTTGAATAATAGATGGATGCTTGATATGTATTTCTGGCCACATTTCATCACCGGACTGAACTTCTTTCTTTTTTTACAGTCCCAAATCATCTCCTGTCGAGGAAACACAAAAGGCAATGACAGGTGTGCCTATGCAACACAGTTTCATGCACACATCTGCTTCTGAATCCATGATACATGGAAACTCTGAAATTAATTGCAGTGAGAATCGTGTAAGCAGAAGGGTGGTGAAGCAGATTCACAGTGATGGACCAATAGTGGAGGAAGTTAGCCGGCATGGTTCCACTGAAAGTTTGGAATGTACCGTGGATGGAGAGAGAAAGAACTTGAAGAAAAGTGCACTGAAAAAGATTTTCAAATCTAAAAAGAAGAAGGACCCGTAAACAATTTGCCTGTTACTGGTGTGCGTGTGCGTGTGTGTGTTGTAGATTTAATTGTTGTTTATCTCTTATTTTAGTAGTCCTTTTGATGTTTAGCCAGTCTTCATTGTAACTGAAATTGTGTATCAAGTGGTTGTGTTTATTAATGTGTAAATTCTTATTTTTGAGGCATAACTTGTGAGTGAATAATAGTCTTATGCTGTAAATGTTGAGTTGTTTGACATCTGTCTAAGCCCGTTGTCACTTTAGTGTTTTGTGCTCTCTATTGGTACAATTATGTCACATGTTTAACACTAGCATGTTCTGAATTTACAGATAGCCCATTACATTAAACACTATATTATTATTTTATGTTAATCGTTTAATAATTAATTTCCATGAATATAAAGCCATGACATTGCTTCTGGAATGTATTCCTTCATATCGTGTCTTCCAGCTGCACTAATTTATTTCGTTTTTTATGGCTAACATTACAAATATTTTGGCATAATTGTCAATTGAACCAATAAGCATCCATAGCATGAGTTGTGTGTATTGGGTTGGTTGGTGTTTAAGCCTTTAGGATGTTGTCAATGGAATTATAACTTGTATAAACCCTCCCTAAAAAAAGAAGAGAATAATTTGATTGACTGATCAATTTTGTATGTCATCTTATCCTAGTATTTTACATACTAGCAGATAGTACAGTCAATTCTCTTCACTTTGACATCTCATTAACCCTAATATAATTACCAGATGATATGATAATGTACAGAGAAGGATAATAACATTATATTTTGCCAAATTAAAATTAATTTTATTCTCCTAATTTTATTTCACAAACTTAACTGCCTGCCAAGTTGAATCATAATTTTATTGACCATCGTGCTCATTGCACATAATGCAGATGAGGCACTGTAATATTGCTATCGGATAGCATTCCAGTTAGTGTTGAAGATGAAATACATCAGTCTGCAAACTTTTCTCCCAGCCATCATACTCGGCACGAATAGCACAGCTTTCCTTAGGTAAAATCGGGATTCATCACCAAGTCTGTGAAAGGCTGCAATCTAGGTATCTTGACATGTTTCCTGTATTTCAAGTGGGCAGTGTAGAGTCTGTTCCTGATTGTTTGATCACGTACATGTCTACCATTCCATTCCAGTAACCGTCCCTGTTTGTCTTGTGCTGTCAAACAATTTTGTTTCAATACAACAAACACATAAACTAATCATATTAGGCCTGTCCTGGATACATCTTGCCTCTTTGCATCCCACTGAGCCTGGATATGGATGGCTGTATGACGTGAAAGAGTCCAACCACATCTTTATGAGTGAAACTGACCTCCAGATGACCAAGAACTCTGGCATGATCATCTTGGTGATAACTGGTCATCCATCATGTGGCCATAATGGTGTACAATGAAGTGTAATGATTAATCTGCTGCAAGGTATACAAAAACCTACAATGTCAGTGCTATTTCTGAACAGAGGCCAGTCAACTACAGTATTTGATTCTTTTTTATGGGGAGAGTTTAATTGTCAGTTTATTTACACAAGTGACCAATATTAAAACAATGATGATAGGTCGTGTTGTCTGTGTTCTTTATCTAGTAAGAGATTAGGCTAACAAGTGAAGGCCACAAATTGAATTTCATATGAATGTTGTTTCTACTGCACTGCTCAACAAAATGTAGATCACATGCTTTATAGCAGTAAGATAGTGCTGTCAGTGTAATATGTCCTACTTAGATTTTCCCCATGTTAAGATTTACTCATTGGATATAAAACTATATTTTTCATCCGAGTGGTTGAGCTGGACTTTTTAATTTCTGAATTTTTGTTATCTTAATAAATGTGAGATATGGATAGAAATCTCGGAATCACTGACTTGTAAAACTGTATACTCATATCTCTCTCGCTTTCTCTCATGTGTGTGTTCTGATGGCACAGTGATTATAGTGCTACACTAAACCTTCAGGTTGTGGGTTTGAATCTGGATTATACCTGTGTTTGTGGGATTTTTCCATAGGAGGTTGACCCTTGGGCAAATGCCCCAGGTGAGACCACCACCCAGGCTAAACATCTCAACTGAAACACATACATGTGTGTGTGCGTGTTTTAAGTGGTTAAATTAGACAAAAGTGACGTGTGTTTGTCTGTGTGTTGTGTATGTGTGTTTAAATTTGACAAAAGGGCTGTTGATATGGACCTGTTATTTCATAGTTGGCCATTGTTTGTAGTTTTTGATGTTATAATTTGTCCTGTCTAGTTGGTACTGTTATCATGACTTTCATCCCTTAGTGTTTGTATTTTAAATAACTTCGCAAGTGATTATGTTGCTATTTTTGTTCTTCCAGCACTGATGTGATATTAGCCAATTACAAAGAGTGTTTATCTGGTATGTTATTTGCGTAACATTAACAGTGTAGATTTAATAAGGAGCCATCCAGAGTCGCTGTTGATATCTAATCTGCCATTAGCAGCTGTGTCACATGTGAGACATATCACTCAACTTAGCATGATTGTGCATTAAAAATCCAGCTAAGATAGATTATTGTGTGGTTCATTAATTTTTCTTTGTTATGATAATATATTCTGGACATTTACTTATGTATATGGTGTATACCTAATAATAATTGTCTGTTGTGTTTATCTGAATCCATTACTGTATGTGTTTGTATGTGAGTGTCATTAATGTATATTCATGATTAGTGAAAGTTAACATTAATGATTAACACACAACACACAAACCCACATATACAAACACTATATATTATGTTATTTGTTTATGGACAGTACTGTGCTTCACACATCTTAAGTTACATCCTTCACCAGCATCCTAGTGAAGGAAACTATTATCTGTATATTATTTATAACTTAATCCATCATATATCCCATGACTACCTATAAGATTTACAGGTTATATTATCTCTTCGGTTCTGTAATTGGATGAAGTATTTTGTATCTATTTTCACAAAACTCCAGTTCCATTATTCTGATCCAAGTTAACAATGTCTATTAGCTGTTAATGTTGTTGTCACCTGGTCGTATGCTATTTTTGAGTGTTTGTATTTCAAGGTATTTCATTCGCTGAAGGAGTCTACTTAAAGTTGTATTTAAAAAGTATGCCAATTCTTTAATGTTTCCTTTGGTAGATTTATCCTTTCATGTTTTCAGACAACACGGTCTTGTTTTACAAGATAAATTTTGATCTTGCTTCTGTTAATTGGTAAAGTGATTTGATAAATTATATGAATTTGTTCATTATTGTGCACATTGCTTATGTATGCTAAATACTGCACTTGGTGTGTATGTCATCACAACACCGCAGATCTTGGTCACCATATTACAGCATCGTGCATTATTTAATAAACTATAGTGTTGATCATATTTTACAGCAGTTGCCAGATGACTTTTTGGGGCTGCATTACTGTGTTCATCTGTGTATGTGTGCATTAAAACCTCAAAGATAAACAGCACAGACAGATTTATGAAGTGATGACTCATCATATGATGGGATGGATGAATGTTGTTTAACGACACACATCATATGATGGGATTATTAAGTAATGAATATTATATACACCCGAAATATAATGCATTATAGGGGAATTATTTTTAGATATTCAACTTAGGATTTTTTTTGGTAAAAAGCCCTGAATACATATAGCAGTAACTATATATAATATTGCCTGCTATAAATAAATACTGTCAATGAAATTACAGAGTAGTAATCTTTTTTATTGTTTTAAAACATGAAGAGATTTGTTTTTGATAAATAAAGTTGCTAAATTGTTCAAGAAAACCA